>JADBJO010000094.1:95000-112500 GCA_016801955.1 Conus betulinus | reverse complement strand
CGAATCAGACAGAGAGGATATGAGTGACGACGGTGAGTTGCACATACCAAATGACGATGAAATTTTTGCATTTTTTTCTTCAAATATGTAACAGCAGCACGCTGTTTGAAGTTTGTCCATGCATACAGCTGTGTGTGTGAAAGATACATGGTTTGATGTGTTTACTACACATTGTGTTTACTACAGTTATGATCATATTGATTTTTTCATCCATACCTACATGGAGAAAAAGGTTTTGCTGACAGCTTTTTTCCTACACTTTTCAAACCAGTGGTGAGTGAAGTGTGTACTGAGCACAGAATTGTAGTTTTTTTTTTCTAAAAGAACATGATCTGAAGTTTTCAAAACACATATCATTATTGTTGTATTCAGTTTGGTTCTGTCTGTATATTTTTTTTGTAAAATACCCAAAATATTGCGTCTCAGCGTGTTGCTGTTGTGGCAGAAAGCTGCATATCTGCATTGAGTTAAGATGTCAAATTCAGAAACACTGAAAATAAAATGTCTCAGTATGCAGACGACACTTAGCTTACTCTGGAGGGAGACAGAAAATCTTTTGAAGAATCAATTAGCACCACTTTGAAATCTGCAAAAGTATCCGGGCTTATGTTAAAAACAGAAAAGACTAGTGAAATGTTCGCCACATTTACAAATGGGAAGGAATCTCAAATGTTTTAAAATATCAGGGATATGATTCACAAATCAAATTAAGAGAATGTGCAGTTGCAAACTTTAAAAAAAAAATTAATGAAATTGATATGCAGAATATGGTTAAAAAGACAAATAATACCACTCAGTGGAGCGGCAGTTCTTAAGTCAATTCTGGTGTCAAAAACCATACTTTTATGGATTCTGCTACCAAATCTGCCTGCCAGTTTTTGTCTGTGTATACCATCAAATGCTTTAGGAAGTCTACCACAAACAGTGTGTAAAAAGTGTAAAAGAGACCACCATATTTTGTAAGATATTTCTGAACCAGTGACCGAAGCAAGGAAGTGTCTGTGGCATCATAATCTTTGCAACAACCTGCATGAGCTTCAGGCTGAGTCACATTTGATTCACAGAAATCTGCTGGTCTGTTATTAACTATCACACTATAGAACTGATTGATTATATTCATTATATTCAATAATGAAGTCTGCCTGTAACTGTCTGACACAAACTTTTGTGTACTGGGAATATCACAGGTTTCATCCAGCTTCACGCGTACTCCCCCACACTCAATAAGTCTATTGGACAGCAGATACAGGCATTTAACTAGAACATCAAGCCTTAGTTACTGCCACAGATACAGATTATGAATAAAAAAGTCAAGTGACAGACCATCTGGTCCAGACGCATTTCCATTTTTGTTTGCATGGACAGCACTATAAATTTCAAATATGAAATTTCCCTATCATTTGGACATTTAATTAAACAATCAGTCAAGTTTCCAGGCACAAGAAAATGCTGGACATCTTCAACCACCTCCAGATTAAATTCAGAGTCATCCACTGATTGTTCTACATCGAACAAATTTCTTAAGTACTCATACCTTGCAATGAGGTGAGACACAAATAACAACTAACCATAGGTGAGTCCATCATACCATGCATGAGTGAGACACAGCTAACAACAAACCATAGGTGAGTCCATCATACCATGCATGAGGTGAGACACCACAACAAACCACAGGTGAGTCCATCATACCATGCATGAGGTGAGACACAGCTAACAACAAACCATAGGTGAGTCCATCATACCATGCATGGTGAGACACAGCTAACAACTAACGATAGGCGAGTCCATCATACCATGCATGAGGTGAGACACAGCTAACAACAAACCATAGGTGAGTCCATCATACCATGCATGGGGTGAGACACCGCTAACAACTAACGATAGGCGAGTCCATCATACCATGCATGAGGTGAGACACAGCTACAACAAACCATAGGTGAGTCCATCATACCATGCATGAGGTGAGACACAGCTAACAACAAACCATAGGTGAGTCCATCATACCATGCATGAGGTGAGACACAGAGCTAACAACAAACCATAGGTGAGTCCATCATACCATGCATGAGTGAGACACAGCTAACAACAAACCATAGGTGAGTCCATCATACCATGCAAGAGGTGAGACACAGCTAACAACAAACCATAGGTGAGTCCATCATACCATGCATGAGGTGAGACACAGAGCTAACAACAAACCATAGGTGAGTCCATCATACCATGCATGAGGTGAGACACAGAGCTAACAACAAACCATAGGCGAGTCCATCATACCATGCATGAGGAGGTGAGACACAGCTAACACCAAACCATAGGTGAGTCCATCATACCATGCATGAGGTGAGACACAGCTAACACCAAACCATAGGTGAGTCCATCATACCATCAGCAACAATCTGTCCTTCACCTTGGTAATATTGTCACTACTCAACCCAAACAGCTAATAACAGACTATAAGTGAGCCAATCTTACCAAAGGGAACAATCTGATCATCCTTCACTGACTGAAGGCATGACGAGTCATTGACGATGTACATCCATCGTACCTTTCCCAACAGGGGAATGAAGCGATGACCTTCTACAGTCTCCAAGAAGTGGAGTCCATTGTCTGTTCAAACAATAATTACAGATAATTAAACTCATGGTCAAAGGAACCCTCTCATCAGTAGAACTATATTCATACATCAGCAGCTGTTTAATGCAATGCTTTAATACTACATCAAACACATTCACATAGGCAGTACCATAAATTCTTAGCCAAAGACGCTAATCTTTTTTTTTTGTCCCAAACTAACCCTATGGATACTACACTGACAGCAGTCTATGTCTGGATTTTTTTTTCCAGTTCTATTCGTTGCCTGCCACAGGATTATCTTCTCCCAATCTGCAGCTGATTGGACTAACTGAGAACACATGTTTGCAGAAATAAGATCTTACCACTTTCATGGACAGAATGATTCATGCATAAATGACATGCAAAATGAGCATTCGACAGAATGATTCATGCATAAGTGACATGCAAAATGAGCATACTTTATGATCCCTGAGTATTATTTTTTTCGCTAAATCAGTCCCTCTGTCTGCACCACACATATAACAAAAAAAAAGGGAAGTCAAGAAGATTTCAAACTGAGGTTATTGATCTGGCTCATCATAGGGGCAGCTGTGCAGCAGCTCAAGCCTATTGCTAGACAATGGCATATTCAGTACAGCGAACTTTTGCTGAGTGTGACGTGACGCTTGACCACACCCATACCAAAAAATAGATTTCAAATCTATGCCCACTCTCCCCTCTCAACCCCCCCCCCCCCCCCCCCCCCCCCTCTTTCTTGCTTGGGACAGTGCGAAAGGCCCAACTGACACGATCAGTGACACAGGAAAAAAAAATTTGCGTCACGGTAAATACGTGCCGCCTTTCGTTCTTAGCAGCCTACCTCCCTTCCCCCTCTCAACCCTCCCTCCCCATGCTGTACGATACACCGCAGCGTGGGAGGCGTTCTAACAACAGCCCGTCTCTCCCCCCCCCCCTCTCTCTACCCCGCGACACAAAGGCATGTGCCGACACAAAGGCATGTGCCGCGCTCTCCACCACCACCACCTCCACCCCCCCCCCCCCTTTCATCCCTCCCTACCGCCCCCGTCCTCGCAGGCACCTGCACGTGCTCGCGAACACCTATGCGGACGCATAAATTAACTGGGTCTCAACGGCCAGCTATACTGCCAGCTATACGGATGCATAAATTATCCCGTGCCGATTAGGATCAAACAATTTCCGAGGCGATTGGTGACTAGACTAAATCCCTCCCCCTCTCACCCCTGATGGGTGAATGACAGTTTGTCGAAATCTGATTTGGCAAGAGAGATTCATAAAACTAGGCACACACCGGCTCAGCTTCACTGACCCCTCAGGACTGCCTGTAGACAAGAGCAGAGGAAGACAAAGGGACAGAGGCCTAGGAAACTCTTGGTATCTCCTTGATCTCAAGTCATTCCCTGTTCATTCCCAGGAAAAGTGAGTTGGAACTCTGTTTTACATTTTTGAATCTATGTATTGATTTCATGTATGCTGTGTGTGTTAGCATTGTAACTCTGTACAAATGCTTAGCAACATTTATCAAACTGATGAATGATTATCTTGTGTAGTAGTTTGATTGCCATCATATGGCAAAAGCTCTCTCCCAGTGGTTTTGATTCTTTGTTAACAATCTGACCACTGCTCTTTGTGTTCCCCTGACTTTTGTCAGTATGCAACCCTGTCTGTTAAGATAATAATTCAATGATTAATTTTGATCAGGAAAACAGTATGCCTGTGCTAGGTAAAAACTGCTACTCTGATTTATAAATACTGGTGATTATTGGAATGATTTGTAGTGTATGACTTTAAGTCTACACCACATGTGTACTGGGACTAAGCATAGCCCAAGTCAGTGTGATTTAATTCATATGAACCAAGGAAGAGTTGTATAACTAAAACTGTAACATTATATTACTGTCTCCTACCCTTTTGTGAGCTTAACTTAGCCATTAAACAAAAGTGGAGGTTAATAGTTATAACAGAAACTCTACCTTAGAGAACACTTTGCTGGCTGAGTCTCACACCCTCTCTGAAAGAAAGAGGAAAAGGGTAAATGTGTGCACTCGACAAGCCAGCCACCAGATTTCTCATCTACAGATCAAGTTCTCTTTATCGCAGAACTGGGATCCTGGTCACGCTACACACTGCGTCTGAACCAGAGGCTGGGACTTCGCCAGAAACCAGGGTGACACCAGACAACAAATCTACACCAGTGGGGCAGTCACCAGCCAGGAGAGAACAACTGTCTTCTCCGAAGCAAAGCTAAGTTTGCTTACCACCTGACTCAAACCCATCAGACCCTTACCCTCACTTTATGATGAAACAGTGAGAACCTGTCTATGGTATTAGCACGCAGGGTGGATGTATAATAACCATATACATTCAGTGTAACTTAGACAGAACCCCTGTATGCCAACTTAAGCTTGCTGCACAGAGTGCCAGCGAGTAAAGTAGGAGTGAGGAAGGACCCCTCATTGGGGTAGTCCAATGAGAACTGAAACACAGCCTATGGAATTGTCACGCCATTTCTTATCTATGTGTAAGTAATAAAAGTTGATGTGTGAAAGTGCACTTAACTTGTGTCAGTTCCCTGTTGTTCAATCGAATGTTGAATGTTTGAACTTCTCTCTTCAATCTGTATCTCGGAGCTATAAGTACTAGTAATTAATAGTACAGGCCTAAGAAAAATTATCTCAGAGCCATTCTTCCGTATTTTATATTACTACCCGGAACAAATAAAAATTTTTCTTCGATGACTAGTACCGGAAAGTTGCTCCTTCCACCACTAGTAAGAGAGACGGTGTAGGTGAGATGTAAGATAATTCTCATAGAGAAATTATTCCAAGTCCTTCCCCTAGAGGACCCACCTACCACTCATATCCGTCTCGTCACATCGAAGTGGGGGCTCGTCCGGGATTGTAAAATACACTTTGGATTGTTGAATACAATTCACTCAAAATTTTATTTCCTTTGGCTAGTCCAAAAATTTGGACAAAGAGCAGAATTCAGAGCAAATAGGCTGATTGAGTTGAGTCCAGGAGGAAAACCTTTATGTTTGTTGTGTGAACGGTTATCTTACATAGCAAATAATAAGAGTGTGTGTGGTTGATGTTATAATCAATTCATTTTGATATTTACATTGTGTGATTCTTTGCTTTTGTTGTACTTAGTGGATCTGTGATTGCTAAGAATTGTATAACAGTTCATTATCATGGCTGAAGCAGTGAAACTTAGACGGGAGATCAAGGAGTGGGGAGAATCCCTAGGCCTCTCTGGTCAAGATTTAGTCTCATTTGTGATTACACAATTTGAAAAGGAATCTGAGAACGCCAGGAACTTAAAACAGCTGGAATTAGAGGCAGAAGAGCGTGAAAAGGTTAGGCAGCATGAGGCTGAAGAGCGGAAAGAAGCCCATGAAGCTGAAGAGCGAAAAGAAGTCCGTGAAGCTGCCGAGCGCGATAAGGCCAGAGAACATGAACTTGAGCTCAGAAAGATTGAGAAATCCTCCAAGAATGATAGCTCTTCAGATACGGCCAGTCAAAATTCACCGCCTCCCATCCAAATTCCGGCAACGTCATTTTCTTTGGATCCTTTTAATGAGAACACAGAAAGTGTTGACACATACTTAGACCAGTTCGAAAGATTGGCCAATGAATTCGAGCTAGCCCCAGAAAAGCGTAACATCAAACTAGCGCAAGGTCTTAGAGGCGTTGCTTATGATGTTTATACCAAGTTACCTCCAAAAAAGTAACTGATTATGATGCTCTCAAACAAGCCCTACTCACCCGTTATGAACTGACAGCTGAAGCCTACCGAAAGAAATTTCGAAACTCGCGGCATAGCAGGGGAGAAAGTTATATGGCCAGTTAGCAGATAGGTTAACAACTTATCTCCAAAAATGGTTGACACTGTCCAACCCAAGTACAGACTTTTGATGGTCTGACTGAGCTCATCCTCTGCGAGCAGCTGCGTGACACAATGTCCACTGACCTACAAACGTTCACGGCAGAACAAGGTGCTGCTTCACTAGCTGACCTGATCAAGCTAGCTGACAGATACACCGCCGCCCATGACGAAGTAAATGCACACAAAAAGATGCGTGACAAGCCAAAACCGGGATTCGAACCCCCCACCGTCACAGCAATCTCAGAAACCAAAACCCACCACCAAATGGGAAACCACCACAAAGTGAGAAACCACAAACTGGTAAACCACACAGTGGTAACTCAGTCCCTGTGAGTCAAAACAGCGCACAGAAGCGTTACTTCGCGCACTGTAAAATGACGTCTAACAACACTGCAGAGTGCAGAAAATTCTTTGGACCAAGACTCCAAACAATTGCTGTACCAGGTAGTGTCTACACCCAAAAGCGCGTGACACACCATCTATGGTACATAATATCACTGCACCACCCATCAGTGAGCAGGTGTTAGTAAATAACAAACCTGCCACATGTTTGTATGACACAGGATTGTCATACGATGCAGTAGTAAGAGCTTCCCTTGTGGAGCCAGCTGCTATTACCGAGGAGACAGTGCCTTTACAAGGGGCCGACCTGACTCTGCCACCTGCTACCTTACCTGTCGCCACAATTATGGTTGACAGTAGATACGTCAAGGGACAGATCAAGGCAGCCGTCATGGACAATCCGATCCATGATCTCCTACTTGGAGGCCATTATGTCACACTCGGGAACCCGTCTGAACCTGTCATTGTGTCCACACTGCAGGTAAAGACCCCAAAGCAATGCAAACCTCCTAAAAAGGAGATGAAAGCAGCTCAGCGAGCTGACCCAACATTAGCTGCATGCTTCCAGAGGCAGCGCCACACCCGTCACCCCACTCGCAAGGGTGAATTCTTTAGGCGGAACGGTCTTTTGTATCGTAGGCTTAACAAAGATCATTCACAACTTGTGGTCCCGGCGCCACACCGGACCCGAGTGATGGAAGTGGGACATACACTCTGTTCGCCAGGACATATCACGGTAGGGCAGGCAGTGCAATGGGTGATGAAGCAGTACTATTGGCCAGGGATGGCAGAGGACATAAAGAAATATGTCGATTCCTGCCCCATGTGCCAACACTGGTCATCAAGCCAAGGGGGTGATTCAACCCCAGGCCAGCTGACAATCCAGACACAAGCCAACGGACCCCAGTAATGTATTCCGAAGCTCCATCGGTGTCTTGGGTGACTCAGAGCTAGTGCCAAAACCATAATGGACCATGATCGGAATGGATTGTCAAGCAGGAGCTTCTCTCGAGAGAGAATCTTTTTTCGGGGGGCCTATGTGACGTGACGCTTGACCACACCATCCGATCAGTCCCACTAAAACACCAGACCAAAAAAATAGATTTCAAATCTATGCCCACTCTCCCTCTCCCTCTCAACCCCCCCCCCCCCCCCCCCCCCCCTTTTTTGCTTGGGACAGTGCGAAAGGCCCAACTGACACAATCAGTGACACAGGAAAAAAATTGCGTCACGGTAAATACGTGCCGCCTTTCGTTCTTAGCAGCCTACCTCCCTTCCCCCCTCTCAACCCTCCCTCCCCATGCTGTACGATACACCGCAGCGTGGGAGGCGTTCTAACAACAGCCCGTCCACCCCTCCCCCCCCCCCTCTACCCCCGCGACACAAAGGCATGTGCCGACACAAAGGCATGTGCCGCGCTCCACCACCACCACCACCTCCACCCCCCCCTCCCTTTCATCCCTACCGCCGCCCCGTCCTCGCAGGCACCTGCACGTGCTCGCGAACACCTATGCGGACGCATAAATTAACTGGGCTCAACGGCCAGCTATACTGCCAGCTATACGGATGCATAAATTATCCCCGTGCCGATTAGGATCACACAATTTCCGAGGCGATTGGTGACTAGACTAAATCCCTCCCCCTCTCACCCCCTGATGGGTGAATGACAGTTTGTCGAAATCTGATTTGGCAAGAGAGATTCATAAAACTACTAGCACACACCGGCTCAGCTTCACTGATCCCTCAGGACTGCCTGTAGACAAGAGCAGAGGAAGACAAAGGGACAGAGGCCTAGGAAACTCTTGGTATCTCCTTGATCTCAAGTCATTCCCTGTTCATTCCCAGGAAAAGTGAGTTGGAACTCTGTTTTACATTTTTGAATCTATGTATTGATTTCATGTATGCTGTGTGTGTTAGCATTGTAACTCTGTACAAATGCTTAGCAACATTTATCAAACTGATGAATGATTATCTTGTGTAGTAGTTTGATTGCCATCATATGGCAAAGCTCTCTCCCAGTGGTTTTGATTCTTTGTTAACAATCTGACCACTGCTCTTTGTGTTCCCCCTGACTTTTGTCAGTATGCAACCCTGTCTGTTAAGATAATAATTCAATGATTAATTTTGATCAGGAAAACAGTATGCCTGTGCTAGGTAAAAACTGCTACTCTGATTTATAAATACTGGTGATTATTGGAATGATTTGTAGTGTATGACTTTAAGTCTACACCACATGTGTACTGGGACTAAGCATAGCCCAAGTCAGTGTGATTTAATTCATATGAACCAAGGAAGAGTTGTATAACTAAAACTGTAACATTATATTACTGTCTCCTACCCTTTTGTGAGCTTAACTTAGCCATTAAACAAAAGTGGAGGTTAATAGTTATAACAGAAACTCTACCTTAGAGAACACTTTGCTGGCTGAGTCTCACACCCTCTCTGAAAGAAAGAGGAAAAGGGTAAATGTGTGCACTCGACAAGCCAGCCACCAGATTCTCATCTACAGATCAAGTTCTCTTTATCGCAGAACTGGGATCCTGGTCACGCTACACACTGCGTCTGAACCAGAGGCTGGGACTTCGCCAGAAACCAGGGTGACACCAGACAACAAATCTACACCAGTGGGGGGAGTCACCAGCCACAGGAGAGAACAACTGTCTTCTCCGAAGCAAAGCTAAGTTTGCTTACCACCTGACTCAAACCCATCAGACCCTTACCCTCACTTTATGATGAAACAGTGAGAACCTGTCTATGGTATTAGCACGCAGGGTGGATGTATAATAACCATATACATTCAGTGTAACTTAGACAGAACCCCTGTATGCCAACTTAAGCTTGCTGCACAGAGTGCCAGCGAGTAAAGTAGGAGTGAGGAAGGACCCCTCATTGGGGTAGTCCAATGAGAACTGAAACACAGCCTATGGAATTGTCACGCCATTTCTTATCTATGTGTAAGTAATAAAAGTTGATGTGTGAAAGTGCACTTAACTTGTGTCAGTTCCTGTTGTTCAATCGAATGTTGAATGTTTGAACTTCTCTCTCTCTTCAATTCTGTATCTCGGAGCTATAAGTACTAGTAATTAATAGTACAGGCCTAAGGAAAATTATCTGAGCCATTCTTCCGTATTTTATTACTACCGGACCGGAACAAATAAAAATTTTCTTCGATGACTAGTACCGGAAAGTTGCTCCTTCCACCACTAGTAAGAGAGACGGTGTAGGTGAGATGTAAGATAATTCTCATAGAGAAATTATTCCAAGTCCTTCCCCTAGAGGACCCACCTACCACTCATATCCGTCTCATCACACTGAGGCAATACATTGCAGCAGTCCACAGTTATTACAGTTTAAAACAACAGCAGGCATAGTCTCAACAGCAGACAAAACAGAAATCACTGTGAGCTCAAGCACAGTGGTGAAAGTACCAGTCATCTGCAGATAACAAGGCCTACATCGACAAAGAGTTTCTTGAAACCTTTGCAGAGTTTGGTTTTTCAGAAGCTGATATTTATGCAGCATGTAAATTACAACAGTAAGTCTGTGCATTGTGGAGAGAGTGTGTGCATGTGTGTTCCCTCTTCCCCATCCCCTTCCCATTCCCTTGCCCTCCCCTATCCTCCCTGCACATGCACACACTCACACACACTGTTCTCTCCCCCTCTTCTACTCCTCCCGTACACATACACAAACAGCCTTCTCTCCTTCCCTTGTCACTGTCTTGGGAAACTGTGATATCTTGTGGACTTTTCAGCAGCCTAGCAGAGGTGAGTGGTAGAAACAACAGTATATTGTAGGGGTTGGATGAAATGGTCGGGGTGTTTGGGTGGAAGGAGGATGGGGTGTTCAGTTTAACATGTTCTTTAAATAGTTTTAGAATAACATGTAGTATGACTTATAAACTGTCAATTTATCTGTGTTTTTTTCTGGTGCGCAGATGATCAACAAGCTGTAAAGAAGTCTTCAGGTCAGGAAGTACATGTTGTTCTTGGTGGTGGTGGTGGTGGTGGTTGTGGTGGTGGTGGTGGCGATGGTGTGTGTGTGTGTGTGTGTGTGTGTGTGTGTGTGTGGTGGTGGGTTCTGATGGTAGCGGTGCATGTTCGGGTGTGTGTGTGAGTATATGTGTGTGCATGTGCATGTGTGTGTGTGTGCGTGTGTGTGCATATGTGTGGTACTGAGTGTGCATTTCCCAGTATGTCTCTCCCTTCCCTCCTCCCACATCCCAAAGCACCCTTCCTCTAGTTTCTCACCCAGTCCACTTCCCCCCTTGCTCCCTCCAACCCTATCCTCCACCCTGCTTTTTCCTCATGTTTTCTTATTCTCTATCAACAACCAGCACTCTCTTCTGACTGTTTTCAAATGCAAATTGCTGTTCCACATAGACATACACATGCACTGACAGGCAGCGTTTGACAAAAAATGATTCTCACATTAACATTGCAATAATACTATGTCTGTACTTTACTGATATTAATACACTAGTCATAAATTGTCCTCTGTGGGGGGAAATGATGATTTAGGGAGGCTCCTGTCACAAAAATCATGTCTTAAAGGGGATGGGTTTTGAAAAAAATTAACAAAATTATATCTGAAATAAGGGTGCTCTTTATCATAACAGAAATGAACACATATGAGAGTAGTTCCTAGTAAAATTTGACAGCTGTGCATACAACATGAATATTGATTTTAAGAATATTTTTTTGAGTTGTGTTCGAAATGCCGGAAGAGAGACAACTATTAAAGCAGTGGTGAAACCATTTACCATGCACAAACTGCTTGTGACATTAACCCCTTCACTGCCACAGTATAACAGCACATTTGAATATCTGTATGCCGTGATAAAATTTAGCTTTTTGGGGTAGGTTAAAAAAAATAGTTACTGCTACGCTCTAAACTGGGGCAACACCAGACAACCAATCCATGGGTGGGGCAGTCACCAGCCACTGGAGAAATCAACTAGCCTCTCTGATATAAGTTAAGAAAAACAACTCCCCTGGACTCAAACCCATCATACTCTTACCCTCAGTTTATGATGAAACAGTGAGAAACTGTCTATGAGTACCACTCTGGCTACTGCACTGGGTGTATGCGAGCAAAGTGGATGTATCTCAACTTAGACAGGCCCACTGTATTCCAACTTAAGCAGCTGCACCAAGTGCAAGCAAGTAAAGTAGGAGTGAGGAAGGGCCCCTCATGGTTGGGGTTCAATGAGAACTAAACCCTTGCCTATCGAAGTGACATGTAAATACTTACCTATGTGTAAGCAAGTAAAGTTGATGTTTGAAATTGCACTAAACTTGTGTCCGTTCTCTGTTGTTCAATCAATGTTGAATGTTTGAACTTCTCTCTTCAGTTCGGTCTCTCGGAGCTACAAGTACTTCTAAGAGTACAGGCCTAAGGAAATTATCTCAGAACCGCTCATTAGTATTTTAACCAGTCCCAGAACAAATGAAAATTTCATTTGATGACTAGTACCGGAAAGTTGCTCCTTCCGCCACTAGTAAGAGAGAGGATGTAGATGAAATGTTCAGATAATTCTCATCGAGAAATTATTCCTAATCCTTCCCTTAGAGGACCCACCTACTACTCATCCATACCTCTCGTCACAATATCCTCTGGAGATAACCTCATGCTGACTAATGGACTGTCTTTCAATATCCTCTGGAGATAACCTCATGTTGACTAATGGATTCACTTTCAATATCCTCTGGATATTGCCTCATCCTTACTGAAGGATTCACTTTCAATAGTCTGGAGATAACCTCATGCTGACTGATGGACTGACTTTCAGTATCCTCTGGAAATAACCTCATACTGACTGATGGACTGTTTTTTCAGTATCCTCTGGAGATAACCTCATGCTGACTGATGGACTGACTTTCAATATCCTCCGGAGATAACCTCATGCTGACTGATGGACTGTCTTTCAATACCTTCTTGATATATAACGTCATGCTGACTGATGGATTCCCTTTCAGTATCCTCTGGAGATATACCTCATGCTGACTGATGGACTGACTTTCAGTATCCTCTGGAGATAACCTCATGCTGACTAATGGACTGTCTTTCAATACCTTCTTGATATATAACGTCATGCTGACTGATGGATTCCCTTTCAATATCCTCTGGAGATAACCTCATGCTGACTGATGGACTGACTTCAGTATCCTCTGGAGATAGCCTCAAGCTGACAGATGTATTGATTTTCAATACCCTCCGGAGATAGTCTCATCCTACAGCAGAGAGAAATGAGACTTGGGACTTACTTTTAGCTTGTTGCTTGAAGAAGTCTGAAGTGTCCTTGGACAACTGCTCCTTGCTTCCACTCCACAATGGATTCAGCTGTATGAGACCCACTGCAAACAGAAAAACAAAATCAAACAACAAAAAAAAAAAAAAAAACAACAAAAGTTGAATTAATTTGAATGTGTGGGATTGTTATCATACAAACCCATGAAACTCAGAAAATGCATATTGAAGTGTACTGAACATGTAGACCCCTATTAGAGGAAAGACTTCTGACTTCACCGAAAATATCAGAAAAATGATGTGAGATATACAACAGTATGGACAGGGGTGTGGAATGTCTCGTGAAATGGATATACAGCAGTACGGGATATGCAGCAGTGTGGACTAATGATATAACAATGTGGGATATATAGCGGTATAGACAAATGAGACAACAATTAGAAAAACACAGCAGTAGAACTAATATACAGTGATGTGGGATATACAGTTGTGTACAATATAAAGCAGTATGCTTACGAGAGAGTGGTTTGGTATATAGTGTGACGTGGACTAATAATACAGCGTGTGGGATATAGAGTGTTGTGGACTAATGACATTACGATGAAGGATATACAGTGGCATGGACTTTCATCAATTTGGGCTATACAGAAGTAGGGACTAACTTATGAGTGGGATATACAGCAATTTGGATTGATGTGACAGGAAAGTGTAATACACAGCAGTAGAGGATAATAATAGAGGGGTATGGTAAGGTTGGGTAATGCTGATTATAGCCCAGCCAAGCACAAAGGATCATATCAGGGCTGTTACCGCACTGAAGTCAACTCGCAAATATTCATTCTCACAACCCTTTAAACCTTCTAAAAACACAGCCGAAATTTTGTTAAAAATCTTTGTACAGTAAACTCTCAGGTCAGATGAAAAGTGTTAATCAAATTCCACGATCACATCAGGTGGAACATCTCTGAACAAGGTTTTCATGGAGTCTGCTGTAAAATGTTTATGTCTCACATCATGCAATTTCCAACGCTCTCTAAAAGAATAATGTTTTTCATTGTGAGTGGTACATAACATGAAATGCATCACGGAGCTTCTTCACTCTTTAAAAGGTATGAGCGAGTTAAAAATGAATGGCCAGCGTGTAGCCAGCATAACACCGTTTCTTCTTTGCGACCACCAGAGGTAGATGACAGGAACTCTTTTAGGTTTGGACAGATCTGGAAAAGTTTGTTACCTGTCTGTGTATTCCAGTCCTCCTGCCAGAGGTCTCTGATTTTCGGTTTTAAATCTGAGTAGGGGATCGATATATTTGACAGTTTTCTTGTTGTGGTGTTCTTTGCCAAACGATCAGCCATTTCATTTCCCTGGATGCCAACATGACCCAGGAACCAGAGCAAGAACAATGTTGTGACCTTCCACTTTCGAAGAGGTAAAAAGTTAAAAAGAGTTTAGAAGTTCAGGATGATGGAGGTTACGGTCAGCTATGACCTATAAAGCCAACAGTGAATCAGACAAAATCAAAGAGTCCTTGTTTGTTGATTGCGAGATATCTTCAGTATTAGAACCAAAGCTGTAAGTTTGACACAGTAAACAGAAGTATCTGACGGAGTATGTTTTTGATAATATCTGAGGAGCACCTGGGCAATAGGCTGCACAAGCCACTCCATCTTCGGCCTTTGAACCATCAATAAATATTTTCTGAAAGGATGGGAATTTTGTACAGAGATCGACAAACAATGCCATGTATGCCAGAGAACTGGTGGATTCTTTGCAAAAAGCAGCAAGATGAAAACAGATTTCTGGTATGAAAAAGGTCCATGGAGGCTTATCTGGAAATCTGGATAAGTCGGACACAACTCCTATATCAAGACCTGGATTCTGCCCATGAGGCTGCATATGAAGTCCAAACAGAGGAATACACTTGGGATTCTTTTTTAATTTCCGAGGACTAAAAACACAGTCACACAGCAGGGTTTCCAGGTTCAGAGAAGAGTCTGAGACAGTAATTCAAGGACAGTTTCAGCTTGCAGTTGGATAATGACGGTTCACCTGTGTCTGCACACAGGGATGGTGCAGAATGCTCCAAGACAGATACAAAGCCCTTGATAATGAATAGGGTCCAAGAGTTTCAGACAAGAGGGTCTCGCAGAGCCATATATACAACACAACCATAATCCAGTTTAGAATGAACGAAGGCTCTGTAAAGGCACAGCAAAGTTTTCTTATCAGCACCCATTCAGTGTGTGCTACAGCCCGCAGAATGTTCAACCTTTCTGCAAGAAAGTTTTTAAGTGTCTGATGTGATTAAGAAAGTAGAGCTTTTGGTCGAAAATAACTCCCAGAAATTTGGCCTCCTTTACAGCTGGAAAGGGAGAGGGAGATTTCCCTATTTAGATTTCAGAATCAGCAAAGAACTGTCAAAAATTTATGAAAGAGAATGCACTGAGTCTTAGTAGCAGTAAAAATGAAGCCACTTTCTTCCATCCACAGATGTCTTTTATTCACAGAAAGCTGAAGCATGCACTGAACACTTGGGTACAAGTTTCCACTTGCACAGAGAAAAATCATCTACAAGCTATGAGCAGTCAGAACCCTGTTAAACTGAATTGACGATGTTGTTAATTTTTATACTAAAGAGGGCAGGAGACAGTACGCTCCCTTGTGGAACACCCAACTCCTGCTCATAAACATCAGAGAGTGGTGCCAACCCAAATCTGAAACTGTTGTTCTGCAAAAAAATTTTAATAAAAGGTAAAAGATGACCCTGAAAACCAAGATCATGGAGATCATAAAGTATCCCAGATTTCGAAATGGTATCATAGGCCTTCTCCAAGTCAAAGAAAATAACTACTGTGTGTTGTTTATTTAGAAAGGCATTTCAAGCGTTGATGTGAGATGGATCAAATGGTCCACGGTAGTCCTATGTTTGCTGAAAACACACTCTTCTTTTGCCAGAAGGCTGTCTATTTTGAGTTTTTCACATGAGTCTAGCACTGACCATTCTTTCCATCAGTTTGCAGATACAGCCGGTCAAAGCTATCAGACGGTAACTGGATGGATTTGAAAGATCTTTTTCTAGGTTTAAGAATAGGTATAATGAGGTTTTCCGCCAAGAAGATTTGTTAGAAGAGGAATTTGTTTCAATAGTTGAAGCAAGCAGATTGGTAACAGCTGTTTTTTTCTCTCTTATTAAAGAGAGTCAGAAAACTTGAAAAGGTTCACAGTAGGGCAGGTGTTCTTCCCTTTACTTTTTTTTTTAGGATTTTCCACACTTTTTTCTTCTGTTTTAGACATAAGACCAGAGCAAAATTATTTCCAAGGCAAATGTTTATTGGTTTTAAAAATGCGCTTAATGCGTTTGAATTTTGTTCTCAATTTCTGATGTGCTCAAATGTTGGCCGCCGATGATCTGGAAAAGGTGGGTTACTATTTGGTACTAATGGTCTGGAAAAAGGTGGGCTACTATTTGTCAGGGCCCTCACCCTTTAACCTTTCTGACATGGGAGTCCCTACCAGGAACATCAACTCCTACCACGTAGTGCTTAGGCCAGTCAGCAACTTTGCTAAACAGGCCTAGAGGCGTTAACAATAACCATCTAGTCGAGTTTTGATTCCCCAGTGAGCAAAGCCTAAGGGATCAATGAACCACACAAGCCCTCCGGCCACAGCAAGGTTGCAACCCCCAGAGGGAGCAGAATGGGGACATAAAGCCAAAGGGAATAACTGAAGATTCAACAGTGTAGGGATATGCACTTGGTAGGGACTAATCAATGATACAGCAGTGCATACACATACAGCAATAGAGACTATTAAATAACATAGCGGTGTGGGAAGAAGATACTATATTATGGACTGGTAGCACTGACCTTCTTCACTAGACAATAGATGTCTACCTCCACCTGTGTGATCCATAGGTCTCGACTGTCCAGTAACAAGGCCAGCAACTCCTCCCTGCTCACACACAGGGATGTAGGAACACATCAATGATGTCCGGTCACAAAGGAAAGCAACCCTGCCCTGTTCACACACAGGGGTGTAGCAACATATTCATGAACACACACACACACACACACACACACACACACACACACACACACACATACACACACACACACTAATGCCCTGCTCACACACAGGGGTGTAATAACATATTCACGAATGCACACACACATACACACACACCACACACACACACACACACACACACCACACACACACCACACACACATACACACACACAAACACACACACACACCAATGCCCAGCTCACACACATAGGGGTATAGCAAGATATTCATGAATGTACACACACACACACACACTCATGCCCTGCTCAAACAAAGGCGTGTAGCAAGATATCATGAATGCAAGCTCAACACACACACACGCATGCACACACGCATGCACGTACGCATGCGCACACGCACAC
>JADBJO010000094.1:42500-92500 GCA_016801955.1 Conus betulinus | reverse complement strand
GCCTTGTATAGAGAGAGCATGAATTAAACAGCTAATTTCAATTATCATTTCTGATCTATTCTTCAGTTTTAATGATTTCAGTGCCTGAAGCACAGACTTTGAATCAACACAAAAAAGTACTTGAAATATAGATCGTGGGAAATTTAGAAGATAATTTAACGCCATTAATATTGCAGTAAGTTCCGCAGTAAAAAAAACCGATTTATTTTTCCCCAGTGAAAAACATTTCTCTACTTTTAAAATCAGGTATCAAATAAGCAGAGCCCGCATTCTTTTTGAATTAATGACCCATCTGTGTATACTTTTAAATGATTTTTGGATATTTCTCTTCAATATGAAATTTAGCATTGCTTGCCACTATATTTATATTGTCCTTCTTTTTTTAAATCAGTGTGGTCAATATCAAATTGGGCCCTTTGAAGTTCCCAGGGTGGTGTAGGGAAGAAAGACGGCCTTGCAGATACAGACTTTTCGTCAACAGTAATGCCCGTGGCTTGCCTAAGCTCAGATGTATACGTTGCCAGAGTAATCTGAGAGGATATTGTTTTTGCACGTGTAGGAAAGTCGATATCTGATCTAATTTTAATTTCATTTTTCACATCATTCTTAACTGGAACACTTCTTATCACAAATTTCGTGGCAGCCACTTCCCTCTGATCATCTAAGGGTAAATAAAATTTGAGCCTCATTATATGTTCGAAGACAAGATGCATGGGTGGGAAGACCCATTGCAAGTTTGAGCGCTTTACATTCTATGCTTTGAAGCTTCTTTAACAGATATTTTGGTGCACTAAAAAAAACTTCTTGCGCGTATGTTAATTTTGATCTTATTAGACATTTACATAGATAAATTAGAGTGGACGTGTCTTGTCCCCATCTCTGTGTACTCACAATTTGAGAAAATTTAAAGTTTTCCTTACTTTTGTCAGCAAATAATCTATGTGTTGATTCCAAGACATTTTCGATGTGAGGTTAGGTTAACGCCCAAAAACTTGATCTGTGAAGCATAATTAAGAACTATTCCATTCATTTTGAAAACAGGCATTTTGTCGGGATTCGAGCCACTGTTGAATAAACAATCTTTGTTTTTTTTCAGATAAACTTAGTCCATTCTTTGTCAAGTACTCTGCTATAATGTCGAGCTCTTTTTGATACACTTTTTTGGTATGGTTTATGCTACGTAGTGGGGTTTTTTTTTTTTTTAAGGTTACTTCCATCCACATGCATATATCGTCAGCATATTGAATCAAGATGACATTTTTAGATATTTTACTGGGTAAATCATGCATTAGTAATGAAAATAGGAAAGGAGCAATAACTGACCCTTGAGGGATACCCATGGTAAGAGTTCTTTTAGTTGAATACGTGTTTTTCCTATTCTAGTTTGAATTTTTCGATTCTTTAGAAAACAATTGATATAATCATAAATATGACCAGACAGACCTATTTTTTTAATTTAAGTAAGAGCCGAGAATGCCAGACTTGATCATAAGCTTTATTTATGTCAAAAAATGTCGCTAATATACATTTACGTCTAGCAAATTGCTTTTTTATGTTTGTTGTAAGTTTCACTAATTGTTCTGTTGTCGATCTACTCTTTCTGAAACCGGCCTGATTTATAGGTATTATTTCATTCTTCTCACAAAAGTGTGTAAGTCTGTTTAAAACGATTCTTTCCAAAAGTTTGCATA
This sequence comes from Conus betulinus, assembly GCA_016801955.1. Taxonomy (NCBI): domain Eukaryota; kingdom Metazoa; phylum Mollusca; class Gastropoda; order Neogastropoda; family Conidae; genus Conus; species Conus betulinus. The sequence goes on along the minus strand of JADBJO010000094.1, from coordinate 90,809 downwards.
CATGGGATGTTAATGCTATAGGTCTCTATAACTGTTTATGTCTGTGCAGCTTTTGCCATGTTTGTGAATGGGAACCACGATTGATTCTTTCCAAATTTTTGGCATATCACCATCACACCAGCATTTTTGAAATATTTCATACAGGAAATTGATAAAATTTTCAGGCAGATTTTTTAGCATTTGATTCGAAATTGCGTCCAGTCCCACCGATGTTTTTTTTTTTTTTTGGATGGAATTTATTGCATCTTTGAGTTCCTGAAGCGTTAGATGTGCATTAATATAGTTTGTGTTATCAGGAATAGGATCTTTGTAAATTTCTTTTTGCTCTTCTTGGTCTCTATACTCATTACGAATCTTTGATAAACCATTTTCACAGCTGACATTGGCAAACATGTTAGCGAAGGCTTCGGCTTTCTGCTGGGCACTTGGTAAGGGATATCATTTTGTTTTATTGGATATGTTGGAAACTTAATGCCATTTTTCATTACTTTTATCTCCTGCCAATTTTTCCTATATCCTTATGTTCTTTTATTTCAGTTTTGCAAAATGTGGACCAGTAGTGCTGCTTTGCATCTTGGATTATTTCATCACTATGCTTACTAGCCATTTTCATTTTCTCTGTTTTCTGTCTTTTTGGTCTGTTCCTTTGTCCCTGATATATATCTTATATTTTTCTTTCTTTTCATCAACAGCGCGCTTGCAGTCATCATTCCACCATACATTTCCTTCGTGCTTCCCTGGTTTAGATATATGTATCCTTGGAATAGAATTATCTGCAGCTGCTATAAGGGAAGACTGAAATAAAGTGTAAAGGTCGTCTATGTTAACTGTGCTTGTAATATGCATTGGTGTGTGTATATGTGACATCAGTTTCAAATGATTTGAACGGGCGAAAGAACAAGGTCAGGTAGGAAACATTTCATTGTTTATAACTGACATCTGCATGTGTGGCATGCTAAAATCTTGCTTTACTAAAAGCATGGTGTGGCTGTGATAGAATCAGTTTCGGCATGCTTCACAAGCACGTAGAGCACGCAGATAAACAAGCAAAACATGCCTAGGCCGTGGTAGGGGAAACCAGTGTTCCCCAGTGAAGCTGACCAGACCCGACACTGTTTATTCAGGCCAAGTACCGGCTGTCAGGTAGAAGTCCCGCGACTAATTTTCTGTCAGTTTAAAAGTAAAGAGATATGCATGTCCAATATGCTTGAGGTTGAGCGTGATAGCTTCAGGAACGCATGCTCTCCACTGAGTTGCGATTTCATTTCACTTTGTGTGTGTTCGTTAGTCTGTTTCAATTGTTTTTTGTTGACAAATCTTTGTGGTGCTTGTCAGCAATGCGTATGAAAGAAGACCCATTCATGTTTGGTGTCATTCTGTCAGTCAGAGACCCCACAATACAGTGACATCAATCAACCACAGTTCATTGCATTCTGGCGCAAAGTATTAATGAAGAAACAGCATCCTGTTTTCAACACACTATCAGCCAGACAGCTAGTATCACATTACGCGTAGGGAGGAAAGTTTGTGGCAGGTAAGCGCGAGGAGCTGGCAGCTGTCAGCAGAAGTGCGCTGTTTAAAAAAAACTGCGGCTGTTCCATCCCTTCCCCTACATGTTAAGTGACTGCAGACAGTTGTCACAGAAGACATGCGAAGTGACTGCAGACAGCTGTAGCCACAGAAGACATGTGAAGTGACTTCAGAAAGTTGTAGCCTGGGAAAACATGTGAAGTGACTGCAGACAGTTATAGCACAAAGACATGCAGAGTGACTGCGGACAGTTGTTGCCACAGAAGACATGTGAAGTGACTGCAGACAATTGTAGCCACAAGACACGCACAGTGACTGTGATGTGACTGCAGACAGTTGTAGTGATACGAGATGTCAGCGATTATAGACAGTTGTACCTGTAGCCACAGAAAGCATATGAAGTGACCGCAGACAGCTGTAGCCACAGAAGACACGTGAAGTGACTTCAGAAAGTTGTAGCCTGGGAAAACATGTGAAAATGACTGCAGACAATTTTAGCGACAAGACATGCAGAGTGACTGCAGACAATTGTTGCCACAGAAGATGTGAACTGACTACAGACAGTTGCAGCCGCAAAAAGAGACATGTGAAGTGACTGCAGACAGTTGTAGCCATAAGAGATGTGGGGCAATTATAGACAGTTGTACTTGTAGCCACAGAACACGTGTGAAGTGACTGCAGACAGTTGTAGCCACAGAAGACATGTGAAGTGACTACAGACAGTTGTAGCCATAAGAGATGTGGGGTGATTATATAGACAGTTGAAACACAAAAGACATGTGAAGTGACTACGACAGTTGTAGCCAAAGAAGACATGCAGAGTGACTGCACATAGTCGTAGCTAGAAAAGGGAAATGGTGTGACTGCAGACTGGAGTTGTAGCCACAGAATACATGAAGCAACTACAGACAGTCCTAGTCACAGAAAATGTGGAATGATTGTAGAGAGGTGTACCTACTGACAGACAGTTGTAGCCACAGAAGACATGTGCAGTGATTCCAGACAGCTACAGGTCATATCCATAGATCATGTGAAGTGACTGCAGACAACTTCTCCACAGGTCAAGTGACTGCAGACAGCTGTATCCACAGGTTATGTGAAGTAAATGCAGACAGCTGTATCCACAGGTTATGTGAAGTGACTGCAGACAGTTTATCCACAGGTCATGTGAAGAGACTGCAGACAGCTGTATCCGCAGGTTATGTGAAGTGACTGCAGACAGATTATCCACAGGTTATGTGAAGTGACTGCAGACAGCTGTATCTGCAGGTTATATGAAGTGACTGCAGACAGCTTATCCACAGGTTATGTGAAGTGACTGCAGACAGCTGTATCCACAGGTTATGGGAAGTGATTGCAGACAGCTGTATCCACAGGTTATGTGAAGTGACTACAGACAGCTGTATCCACATTTAATGTGAAGTGACTGCAGACAGCTGTATCCACGGGTCATGTGAAGTAACTGCAGACAGCTGTATCCACAAGTCATGTTATGTGACTGCAGACAGCTGTATCCACAGGTTATGTGAACTGACTGCACACAGCTGTATCCACCTGTCATGTGAAGTGACTGCAGACAGATGTATCCACAGGTCATGTGAAGTGACTGCAGACAGCTGTATCCACAGGTTATGTGAAGTGACAGCAGACAGTTGTAGCTACAGAAGACATGTGAAGTGGCTAAAGGCAGTTGTAGCTACAGAATGCATATATGTAGAGTGACTACAGACCAAAGTTGTAGCCAGAAAACGCTTGGAGTGACTGCTGAATGGATTTATATCAGAGAAGACATGCAGCCTGACTGCAGACTGTTGTAGCCCCAAAGCACATGTGGAGTGACTACAGCCAGTTGTAGCCAGAGAAGACACTGGAGTGACTACATACACCTGTAGCCAGAGAAGACAAGTGGTGTGACTGCAGACAGTTATAGCAGCAGAAGACATGAGGAATGATCACAGACAGGGCTTATTGTCATAGAAAACGTGGAGTGGCTTCAGACTGGAGCGTTAGCCAGAGAAGGCTTGAACTGACTGTAGAGAGTAGTAGCCCCGGATGATAAATGGTGTGACTGCAGACAAGGACCTTAGCCAGAAAATGACTTGTACTGAGTGCAGATGGAAGATGTCGCTAGAGAAGACTTGCAGTTACTGCAGACAAGATTTTTTTTTTTTTTTTTCTGTCCAACCTCTGCGCCACCTCAGAGGCAGTGCACCCACACCGCTCATTCCGACACCCCGTCCACAGCCACAGCCCAGTCGGCCCCGCCGCATCCCCGGCACCAGCAATCCTCAGGGAGCAGTCAATGTCAAGTCGTCAAGAGGCAACCCACTGGAGGAGACACTGCACTGCTGCCGAGTCACTTCGGTGGTGTTCAGTGGCGCCTGTTCTGTTCTAACATACGCAGACCACCACCTACTAAGCCCCCTACTGATGACAATAGACAGAATTTTAGCCACAGATGATGTGTGGAGTGACTGCACACAGGAGCTGTAGCTAGATATGACATGTGGAATGACTGCAGACAGCTGTTGTAGTTGGAGATGATACTGCACACAGGAGCTGTAGCCACAGATGACATGTGGAGAGACCGCACACAGTTGTTGTTGCCAGAGATGAGATGTGGAGAGACTGCACACAGTTGTAACCATAGATGACATGTGGAGAGACTGCACACAGTTGCTGTAGCCACAGATGACATGTGGAGAGACTGCACACAGGAACTGTAACCAGAGATGACATGTGTAGTAACTGTAGACAGTAGCAGTCACTGAAGACACATGGAGTGACTGTAGACAGTAGTAGTCACTGAAGGTACATGGAGTGACTGCAGACAGCAGTCACTGAAGACACATGGAATGACTGCAGACAGCAGTAATTGAAGACACATGGAGTCACTGCAGACAGCATTAGTCACTGAAGACACATGGAGAGACTGGAGACAATGGTAGTCACTGAAGAGACATGGAGTGACTGCAGACAATAGTAGTCACTGAAGACACACAAAGTGACTGCAGACAGTAGTAGTCACTGAAGACATATGGAGTGACTGCAGACAACAGTAGTCACTGAAGACACATGGAGTGACTGTAGACAGTAGTAGTCACTGAAGACACATGGAGAGACTGAAGACAGTAGTAGCACTGGCGACACATGGAGTGACTGTAGACAGTAGTAGTCACTGAAGACACATGGAGAGACTAAAGACAACAGTAGTCACTGAAGACATATGGAGTGACTGCAGACAGTAATAGTCACTGAAGACACATGGAAAGACTGCAGACAATAGCAGTCACTGAAGACACATAGTCACTGCAGACAGTAGTAGTCACTGAAGATACACTAAGTGACTGCAGACAATAGCAGTCACTGAAGACACACAGTCACTGAAGACAGTAGTAGTCACTGAAGACACATGGAGTGACTGCAGACAATAGTAGTCACTGAAGACACATAAGAATCACTGTAGACAGTAGTAGTCACTGAAGACACATGGAGTGACTGAAGACAGTAATAGTCACTAAAGACACAAGGAGTGACTGCAGTCAGTAATGGTCACTGAAGACACTGAGTGACTGCAGACAGCAGTAGTCTCTGAAGACACGTGGAGTGACTGCAGACAGCAGTAGTCACTAAATACACATGGAGTGACTGCATACAGTAGTAGTCACTAAAGACACATGGAGTGACTGCTGACAGCGGTAGTCACTGAAGACACATGGAGTGACTGCAGACAACAGTAGTCACTGAAGACAAAGTCACTGCAAACAGACGTAGTCACTGAAGACACACAGAGTCAGTGCAGACAGCAGTAGTCACTGAAGACACATAGTGTGACTGCAGACAATAGTAGTCACTGTGGACACATATACAGTCACTGCAGACAGTAGTAGTCACTAAGACACATGGAGTGACTGCAGACAGTAATAGTCACTGAAGACAAATACAGTCACCACAGACAGTCGTAGTCACTGAAGACACATGGACTGACTGCAGACAGCTGTCACTGAAGATACATGGAGTGACTGTAGACAGAAGTAGTCACTGAAGGCACATGGAGTGACTGCAGAAAGTAGTCACTGAACACACATCGAGTGACTGCAGACAACAGTCACTGAAAACACATCGAGTGACTGTAGACAGTAGTAGTCACTGAAGACACACGGAGTGACTGCAGACAATAGTAGTCACTGAAGACACACGGAGTGACTGCAGACAATAGTAGTCACTGAAGACACATGGAGTGACTGCAGACATTAGCAGTCACTGAAGACATCTGGAGTGACTGCTGACAATAGTAGTCACTTAAGACACATGGTGTGACTGTAGACAGTAGTAGTCACTGAAGACATGTCGAGTGACTGCAGACATTAGTTGTCACTAAAGACACTGAGTGACTGCAGACAGAAATTGTAGCCACGGAAGACACAGGGAGCGACTACATACATTGCCAGACAAGTGGAACACACAGGAGTCACTAGATCTCAAGATAAATTAACCAGGCTTCTAATGATGAGTGGTAACAGTGATGTTCTCTAACAACAAAGAACAAAGAAATTACCAAGTTTACAGGAAGATTTCAAGTAAAGCGGATGTGTGATTACAATTATGTCTCTCAGAAAAAAGAACAAAGAAATTACCTAGCTGATGGGATGGTTTCCACTGAAGAGGATGTGTGAAAACACAGTCATGTCTCTAACAACTATGAACAAAGAAATCACTTAGCTGACAAGATTCCAATGAAAGGTCTGTGTGATGACTGTTGTGCTCTCTAATAAAGGACTGGAAAGCATGGAATAGGCAGCTGCAATAGCAACAATCTGCTTCTCCTTCAGACATATGTCGAGCATGACCTCCTGATCACGAACACCATCTTCCGCCTCCCTACCCGCAACATGACATCACGGATGCACCCGTGATCCAAACATTGGCATCTTACAATGTCATCATGAGGAAGAGGGACATGCTGGTCATGAAGGCCATGTGTGGCGCAGAGTGCTGGACAGATCACCGCCTCATCATCTCAAAGCTCAGGCTTCATGTCCAGCCGAAGAAATGTCCTCAAGGCATAAAACCACCAAAACGTCTGAATGTCAGCAAGCTCAAGGTCATCGTTACCAAACAGTCCTTTGCTGACACCCTGGAAACCCACTTGGAGTCCACCACACTGAATGACCACAATGTGGAAGCAGCATGGGCCGTACTTCGTGAGAGGGTGTACAGCACAGCTATGGAGTGTTTGGGACCCACAACCAGGACGCAAAAGGACTGGTTCGATGAGAACTGCACTGAAATCCTGAAAGTTCATTGCCATCATACGCCAACTTCATGATGGCATGCTGGCCAGAGTCCAAGACAACGCTGAGACATCTGAACCGTTCCCAGTCTCAAACGGAGTGAAGCAGGGTTGTGTTCTTGCTCCCACCCTGTTCAGCCTCATGTTCTCGGCTATGCTGACTGACGCATTCAGTGACGCGGAGATAGGCATCATCATCAAGTACCGCACAGATGGATCAGTCTTCAATCTCAGGAGACTTCAACCGAAAACCAAGGTCTTGACAGACAGTGTCAATGACTTCCTCTTCACGGATGACTGTGTCTTCAATGCTGTCTCAGAGGCCACAATGCAACAGTGTTGACAAGTTCTCAGCTGCTTGCAACAACTACGGCTTGACAATCAATACGAAAAAGACTGAAGTGATGCACCAGCCAGCCCCCGGAAAGCCATACGTTGAACCTGTCATCACCATCACTCGACAGCAACTGAATGCGCTGGATAAGTTCACCCACCTAGGCAGCACTCTGTCCAGAAACGTTGTCATCGCTCGCCAAAACTAGTGCCGCTTTTGGCAGACTCCACAAGAACGTATGGAACAGGAGAGGCATCACCCTAGAGACCAAGATCAAGGTGTATCGGGCCATAGTTCTCACCACGCTGCTCTATGGCTGTGAAACATGAACAGTTTACCAGCGTCACGCCAGAAAACTGAACCACTTCCACACCACTTGCCTCAGAAGACTCATGGGTATTAAGTGGCAAGACAAGATCATGGACACTGAAGTCCTCACTTGTGCTGGCCTGCCTAGCATCTTCACCATCCTGATGCAGTCACAGCTTTGCTGGGCAGGTCACGTAGTTCACATGCCAGACCATCGGCTGCCAAAGAACTATTGTTTGGTGAAACTGCAACAAGGCAAACGCTGTCTCATGGAGGTCAGAGGAAATGTTTCAAAGACAGCCTCAAATCCTCCCTGAAGGCCTTCAACATCAGCCACACAACATAGGAGCAGACTGCCCAGGACAGAAATGGGTGGCGATCAGCTGTGCACAAAGGTGCAGAGACCTGTGAAAGCAACAGAATTGCTGTAGCTGAGCAGCGCAGGCTGATCAGGAAGACCAGTGTCAACAGATCTACAGCTGCTGCCACCATCCCCTGTCTGTACTGTGATAGATCTTTCCGGGCACAGATCAGCCTGACCAGCCATCTACGCACTCACCCCCGATCCCAGGATGACTAGATCATGGTCTTCGTCGTCTCGACGGACAACAAAAAAAAAAAACAATAAAGAACCCAGTAATGACCTAGCTGACAAGGTTTCCGATGAAAAGTCTGTGTAATGTCAGTTTTTTTCCCTCTGATAAAGAAAACAGAAATGGGCAATGTGAGAAGGTTTTCACTGAAGACATAGTTATGTTTTTCTACAAAGAACAAAGATATGACCCAGCTGACATGAAGTTTTCAACGACGAAGATACGTGATGACAGCCCAAAAAGGAAACAAAGGACTTGGCTAACAGGAAATTTCCAGTGAAGATGACTCTAATGACAGTCATATTTTCTAGGGTTGATTAAAAAGAATAGAATGGCTTATTGATGTGACTCATTATGGAGGTTTCAACAGATAAGGATCAATTTAAAACAAAAAAAAAAGAAACATGTAACAGCTAGCCTTTTAACCTGGCTCTCCCCTTACTTCACCCCATCCCCACCTTCTGTCTCTTTCTGTCACTCCCACTTCATTCACAACACTGCCAAAGACTACCATAGTGATCACTGGGAAGGAAAGGGAGGGAATGGGAGAAGTATGACTCAGTGACATAATACGCTGACAGAGGGGAAAATAGTGCGTGGGGGAGGGGGGTGATTTGAGGGGAATGATGTGAGGTACCACCCTAAGCTCCCCACTTTCAGTTTAAGCCATGTTAATTTGCCTCTCTCTGGTTTGCACACCGTGCACACTTGAGTTGTGAAGTAAAAAATAGCACAGTGCGGAGCCACTATCTTCACTTTTTCTACATTTTGTTAAGTAGAATTCTTTTATTGTAGGATCAGTGGATGGTGGCTGGCAGAGCTGGGCTTCAGTGAAGTTGTCTCACCTTTTTAAAAGAAATGTATGTAATTATAAGAGAGTAAATGTAAAACATTCATCTAAAAATACTGTTCTGTACATTTCGTTACCACTTCAACAGTGAAAAATTGCTGAAAAAACAAGTCAGAACACAGCTGATTCTTAAAACCAACTGAAAGGGAGTCTGCAATGATCTGAGGCACTGTTAAGTGCAGACGAACAGGCCTTTACATTTCAAGTAACATGTAAACAAAGATCTCAGAGGCAGAAAGATTACCCAATGTCTGACAGCATCAGTGCATTCCTAGGCAACATCAGACAGCGAAGAAGCCAGTTCATGCAGAGGTCCTTGATGTCCATCAGGCCATAACACTCACTAGCCACAAGGAATGAACACACAGTGTTACACCTGCAAAAGACAACACACACGACTTTGTCCATAGCTACCGCTGGCCGCACAGAATGAACATACAAACTTTTACCTGTAAAACATAACACACTACTTTGTCCATAGTACCCACAAGTCACAAGGAATGAGTACATAGCACTCATATATAAGGAATGAACAGTCAGTACTTACAAGTCGCAAAGAATAAATACATAGCACTAACATGTCATGAGAATGAACAATCAGCACCCAATGTCAAAAGGTATACACATATTGCACACATAGTTCAAAAGAAATGAATGCATAGCATTCATGTATCACAAAGAATGAACACAGAGCAGTCACAGACCACAATGAACACATAGCATTCACCATACCACAAGGAATTAACAAATAAACACTCGTATGGCACTAGAAATGAACATATAGCGCTATAAAATGTTTTAAAAAAAAAAAAAAAAGTAGACAACGGTGATGAACACTCTCTGAAATTCATGGGGCAGGTAACAGGGTCGGAATGACACGTCAATCAGATCAATGTCAGGAGTGCTCAGTCTCTTTTTTTACAGTCACAGTACTCACCAGTCACATTTCACAATACATTACCAGACATCACTCACAAGTCACATGTCACAAGGCTACCACACAGCACTCACAAGTCACAAGACATTACACACTGCACTCACAAATCACCTTGTATTACCACAGAGCACTCACAAGTCGCAAGGCATTACCACACAGCACTCAAGTCACATCGCACTGCAATGCAGCATTCACAAGTCACAAGGCATTACCTCACAGCACTCAAATATCACAAGTCATTACCACACATCACTCACAAGTCACAACTACACAGCACTTACAAAGTATAATAAGTCCCCAGACATTACCACACAGCACTCACAAAGAGTCACAAGTCACATTACCACACAACACTCACAACTAACAAGACATTACCATACAGCACTAACAAGTCACGAGACATTACCATACATCATTCACAAGTCACATCACATTACACACATGTCAAAAGGCATTACCACACAGCACTCACAAGTCATTTGTCAAAAAACATTACCACAGAGAGTACTCTCACAAGACGTTACCACTCAGCACTCATAAGTCAAAAAACATTACCACACAGGACTCGCAAGTCATATTTCACAAGACATTGCCACACATCACTCACAAGTCACATGTTACACAACTTTACCACACAGCACTCACAAGTCACAAGGCATTACCACACAGCTCTCACGAATCACATGGCATTACCACAGAGCACTCACAAGTCACAAGGCATAACCACACAGCACTCACAAGTCACAACACATTACAACACAGCACTCACAAGTCACTATCACACAGAACTGAAATGTCACAAGGGATTACCAGACAGCACTCTCAAGTCACAAGACATTACCATACAGCACCCACAAGTTATTACCAATACCACTTACAAGACATTACCACACAGCACTTACAAAGAGTCATAAGTCCCAAGACATTACCACACAACACTCACAAAGAGTCACAAGACCTCACCACAAATAATTCACAAGTCACAAGACATTACCATGCAGCACTCACAAGTCACAAGATATCACACCACATATAATTCACAAGTCACAAGACTACCCTACAACACAAACATGTCAAAAGGCATTACCACAGAGCAATCACAAGACACTTGTCACAAGACATTACCACAGAGTAGTCACAAGTCACAAGGTATTACAACTCAGCACTCACAAGTCTACAGACATTACCATACAGCACTCACAAGTCACATCTGACAAGACATTACCACAGAGCACTCACAAGTCACATGTTACAAGCCTTTACCACACAACACTCACAAGTTGCAAGACATTACCACACAGCACTCTCAAATCACATGGCATTACCATACAGCCCTCACAAGTCAAAAGACAATACCACACAGCACTCACAAGTCACAAGACATTGCCACACATTACTCACAAGTCGTAAAACGTTACTACACAACACACACTCGTCAAAAGCATTGCCACACAACACTCACAAGTCACTTGTCACGAGACATTACCACAGAGTACTCACAAGTCACAAGGCATTACCACTCAGCACTCACAAGTCAAAAGGCATTACCACTTAATACTCACAAATTACAAAGCATTATTACACAGCACTCACAAGGCATTACCACACAGCCCTCACAAGTCACAAGCATTTCCATACATCATCGGGAGCCGGAATAGCTCAGTTGGTAGAGCGCCTGACTCGTAATCTTGGTGATCCTGGGGTTGCGGGTTGGAATCTCTGCTGGGGCGTTCAGTACAGGGGGATTTTTCCCTCAGAGTTAACATTGGTTCTGACTCCATTTCCCATACAGTCCTTCGAATGAGACTATAAACCGAGGTTCCGTGTGTGAACGCACGCATAATATCTTGCACACACGTAAAATCCCATCACCAAATTTCGGAAGAGAAGGCCAGTTTGGCCGTTGGTATGGATGACACGTAACATATAGCATGCACCTGCGTGAGAAATGGAAAGAATGAAGGAAGTAAGGAAACTGAGTGAACGATATTGAACGATATTGACTGGATGACACGGGAAACAACTGAATGAAGTGCCAGCTGGCAGCTCTTCAGTCGGCACTACCCAGGTAGGCAGCCCGTTGTGTAAACGAGTGTTGATTGTAAAGCGCTTAGAGCTTGGGCTCTAGCCGAGAATAGGCGCTATATAAGTATTCATTATTATATTATATTATTATTATTCAAAAATCACAAAGCATTACCAGAGAGCACTAACAAGTCACAAGGCATTACCATGCAGCACTCACAAGTCAAATGGCATTATCACTAAACACTCAAAAGTCGCATTACCACACAACACTCACAAGTCACTAGACATTACCACACAACACTCACAAGTCACTAGACATTACCACACAGCACTCACAAGTCTCAAGGCATTACCAATGCCATACAGCACTCAAAAGTCATAAGCCATTACCAAAGCACTCACAAGTACCATCAATAACCAAACAGCACTCACACAAGTCACAATACATTACCACAAACACACAACACACAATACTACAAAGCACTCAAAAGTCACAAGGTATTACCACACACCACTTGCACATCAAAAGGCATAGCAAGCTACACTCACAAGTCTCAAGGCATAATCACACAGCACTCACAAGTCACAAGACATTACCACAGCATTCACAAGTCACAAGACATTACCACACAGCACACACAAGTCTCAAGATATTACTACACAGCAGTCACAAGCCACAAGACATTACCACACGGCACTCACAAGTCATAAGGCATTACCACACAGCATGCACAATTGACTGGACATTAGCACACAGCTCTCAAAGTCACAAGGCATTACCAGACAGCACTCACAAGTCACAAGGCATTACCACAAACCACTCACAGATAAAAAGTTATGAATCGTAGCACTGCCACACAATAAGGAAAGTACTCACACACAACCACTGAAGTGACAAAGTGATTAGTGTCACGAACTCCTAGCTGGGAAGTCATGGATTTGATTCTATCAGAGCCATTATTTGTGAGATTTTTCAACCTGACTGGCTCCATACAGAGTAGATTTTGCAATGGGAAGTTTGGAACTACACAGTCAAGTTTCCATCTACTCAATAGATGCATCTATGAGAGTGCTCCTAAAATTTTCTTACACCAAATGAATAAATTATGAAAGTACAGGTTGAGTACATAGCTCTGTTATGTAGTCTCAGACCAGAATGGAAATCTGCAGCATCATCCTATTCATCCTCATTCTCTTGATCAACATGAAAAAAAATTCTCAAATTCTGTGGCCCTTCATGTCCTGCTATCGTAATTTCAATTTGTTTCCTTTCTGCATCTATGCCTTTGGTGAGGTTATTTCAGGGGGTCACTGGTATGAGAACATTCATGTGGACTTTTGTTGGACGGTGGTAGTTGCGCTCACTTTTGGGAAAGCTCCTCACACTGCCTACATAACTAAGTGATTACTGTCATCAGTAGGAGGGGGTAGTAGATGGTATCCTGCCAAAGTTCGAGCAGAACAGGGCACCACTGAACACCACCGTAGTGACTTGGTAGCAATGCAGTCTCTTCTGGTGTTGAACTGACATTGACTGCTCCCTGTGGATTGTTGATGCAAGACTGTGGCAGGACAAGCTGCGTGCCACAGATGATACAAGAAAGAAAAAAAGACACACACTCATACTGACACAGAGCACTTACAGGTCACAAGGAATGAACACACACCACTCAAATGCAAAGAATGAACACACCACTCATATACAAAAGAATAAACACACACAGTACTCACCTCAAAAGGTGAACAAACTACACTCACATACCACAAGGAATGAACACGCAGCACTCACACACTACAAGAAATAACATGCAGCACTCATCTACAGCCACGAATGAAAACACAACGCTCAAAGGTCACAAGAAATTAACACACAGCACTCACAAACCACACAGAATAAACATATAAAAAAATGAACACATTAAACTTATGTACCACAAGAAATCAAACAAATAGCACTCCAATACCGCAAGGAATAAACACATAGCACTCACAGGTCAAAAGAAATAAAAACAACACTCACACATCAGAAGGAATAAACACAGCATTCACATACCATCTGGAAGAAATACTTAGCCACTTACATACACAAAAAAATTAATGTGTAGCACTTAGGGTATTCTATCTTAGAATATATATATATATATTTTTTTTGGATTTTTTTATCTACTTTGACTGTTTTTATATATATATATATATATATATATATATATATATATATATATATATATATATATATATATATATTATAATCTTTCATGACATTCTATGGTGCTCAGTTATAGATGACTTGCATGCAACAGTCTTTAATGACATACTGCATCCAATCACAGAGTATCAACCCCTCAACTACTGAGAAGTTCTTGCCATTTTTTTATACTGGGGCATAAGGGGAATTTTCATTCAACCTCTCTGCTATAAAAACATGAAGTCGCTCAGACAGTCAGAGAATAAAAAAAAACAAGCCAATCTACACATTTCACAATAAAACCTGAAATGAAATCCAGTACATATACATTACTTGCCCTCCCCAAAATCAATGACTGAATGAAATGCTCGCACCAAGCCTCTACAGAGAACAATCATGAGTATGAATCCAATCCACAAAGCTAGTTCACGATAAACATACACTGAACAAGTCAATCAACTGCAACAGATTCAATCCCACTGCAAAAACCGTTAGAAGCATCCATTTTAAGTGTGCAGCAATGACAAGCCTGTGATCAGCCAGCTGCTGGCTTGCAACCAAAGTTTGGTTCTGACTGACTGGAGGTGGGGACTCACAGGCCAACAGGATTTCATTGTGCTGCATTGGGACCTCCTTGGTCCAATCAACTGATGCAAATCAATCAGCTAAATAACTGAAGCTTGTTGGAACACTAATAGTTTCAGTTTGTTAGAAATTTTCTGATGAAACTAATATGTATGAGAAGCATGTTACGGCATCTGAGAATACAAGAAAGCTTTATAAAAGATTCACTAGAATGCATGAAATCAAGGGGTTAATATAACATTGTATGACTTTCTACTGTTCTCACACATAGTATATTAGTTTGACAGCGTTTTCATAACTTTCTACAGCACTCAGTTGTAGAATGCTAACTTGACAGAATTTTCATGACATCCAATCAAAGAGTTAATATGGCTCAGTCTTTTATGACTTTCATGAAAATTTCATGACTTTCATGACAATCTGCCATGCTCAGTCACAGAATATTTACGTGACACACTTTTTTTTCTAACATTCTACAGTACTAAATCACATAATACTTACCTCTGCAGTCTTTCATGTTTTTCTACAGTGCTCAGTCATAGAATATTAATATGGCACAGTATTTCATCACCGTTTAGAGTGCTCAGTCATACAGTATTAAAATGATAAGAGTCTTTGACGAAGTTCTTCAGTACTCTGTCACAGAATACTCACATGATGCAGCCTTTCATGACTGTTCTACAGTGCTCAATCAGAGGCTCCTGAAACCACAAACAACAATTGCACTTTAAAATTCAATTTAGGAGAATTTGTTGGAAAAAATGAACAGGTAACGTTTCATTTCAATAACAACATGGCAACTTTTTGTCATGACAAGAGATACTGGGCGTGAAATGCAGGGGCGATTTTGAAAAGGGAGATTCTGACAAAAATGTTAGACCATATGTGAACAGTGCTTGAATCCATGATCTTTTCTTGCTGCTGTTGATTGGACGCTGAGGCACATGATTAGTGACAGAAGCTCACAGTGAATGACACTGTTCTCAGAGTACAATGATTTTATCATATTTCATTTCACAAAGTCACTCATACAGTAAGCACCAACATTGTCACTTCCATGAAGGACTCAACTTTCACATTAAAGTTTTGCAATTACATTGCCCATCACATAACTCTGTCATTGACAAACTTAGCTGAGTTCAAATATGTGAACATGTGATGATCTGTCTGTAACATAACTGTCCCACCTTGACAGCACAAAGTGAACTTCTTCACTCCATGGTCTTGTGCACTGTCCCACCCTATTTCGGTAGATCCTCCTTTCTTCAGGACATCAGTGAGAGGTGCAGGTATTTCAGAAAAGTTCGGGAAGATCTCTGTGGTATTCAGCCAAGCCCATGAAAGACTGGATTTGCTCCTTGATAACAAGACATGCCGCCTCCCTGATTTTTTTCACACTGTCTTCATGAAGCCCTTTCTGGCCATCCTGAGGTTTGTGACCAACAAAATCCGCACTGTCTGTGCCCAGGATTCATTTGCTGGTGCCACTGTCAGACGGGCTTCAGTCCGACACCTGTGTAACTTCAGCAGAGCTTTAATGTGTTCTTTCCAAGCATGTCTGTACCAGAATATTGCCCCGGGACACCACACTCTTCATGCCCTTCAGCATCCGTCTCATGCTCCATTTCATCGTAGCTCTCAAGTTCACAATCCAAAGGGCACCTTCAGGAATTCACTGATTCCATCTGGTGATATGAAAGCCATCAAAGGAATGTTTGTAGAGGTAAGGTTTGGAGGAGCATCTGACTGCATTCAATCTCTGGAACACTTTTTCAGCTGTGGGCATGGGTTCTAGGCCCAAAGTTGTTAGATTGTTTAATTTACATAGAATGTTTGTAGAGGTAAGGTTTGGAGGAGCATTTGACTGCATTCAATCTCTGGAACACTTTTTCAGCTGTGGGCATGGGTTCTAGGCCCAAAGTTGTTAGATTGTTTAATTTACATAGTTCACACCTGTGTGGTATGTACCATCTCTCTTCTTCACAATCACAACAGGAAAGGTATATGATGAGTTGTTTGCCTCCCAAATCGTTCCCATTTTAAACATGTTATTGACATCATCCTTTAAAGACTCCCTGGCCAAATATGGAATTAGATATGGTTTCTACATGACTGGAATAGCTGAGCTGAGTTCTACATAGTGCTCAGTTAGTCCCGTAGTCCCTGAACAGACAAGGACTGGAATAGCTGAGCGAAGTTCTACATAGTGCTTAGTTAGTCCCGTAGTCCCTGAACAGACAAGGAACAGTCAGGAAACTTGTTTATAACACCCAAGATTTCTGCCTTCTGTTGATTACTAAGTTTCATGCCCATCTTGACATCTTCTATATGAGCAGAGTTCACCAAATGCTTAAAGTTCATCATTGTTCACCATTTCCTCAGGTCTCCCAGGGCTCTCTTCACTGGGAATGATCTTCTTCTTGAAGGTGCTACTGATGTACCTTTCTTTACCTCAGTTGATTTACCTTTGTCCTTCCTTCAATAAATTCTGCAGATTTGCACAGAACACCTTCAGTTTCACTTTTACTTTTATTTAGCAATTATTCAGTCCAGCAATCTCCTCAACAATGATGAGTCCTTTCCATTACATTATAACTTGTTGTTTCCTGTAGGCAGGAGCGGTAGCACTTTCTCAACTTTCTAGAACTTCCACTCTTTTTTTCTTGTGGTCATAGTAATGTTTACCACACTGCTGGGCCTTTTCAAATTCCTTTCTGGGAAGCTGAAATGTCTTTCCAATTCTCTATTGTAACTCATAGATGTACTGGCAGCTGTTGTTCACCTCTGGCAGATCCACTAGTTTCCTCTTAAGTTCTTTTGGATGTGTATGTATCTTCTCATGGTTCTGCCACACAGAAACTTGAAGGGAAGAAAACTCAGTTGACTTGTGTGGCACCTAATGGTAGTCAATTTCCAAGCACTGATGAATTTATGCCACCGCTTTGGTTGCTAACTGCACAGTTTCTTCAATATGCATTTCAATGTCCCACTGAACTTTTCTACCAGTCTCTTGTACATTGGATAATAGGGAAATGTGGTGACATGCTGTATGCTGACTTACCTTATCACTTCCTTCATGTAGCCTGACATAAACTGGGCACCTAAGTCGCTTAGGATCTCTTCACGGATTCCTAGTCAGCTGAACATGTCTACTCATGCTTCAACTAGTCTCTGCATCAATCTTCTTTAGTGAAACAGTTTAAGGGTATTGGTACCATAACCTACAATTGTCCAGCATCATTCACAAGATGCAGAGGATAAGATCAACGGCCACTCTCTTAAAACGCAAGTTCTGCAAGAGACATATTCTGCATAAAGACCTTAGGTACTTTTCCTCTTAGCACCAGCCACCATGGCAAAGTGGTTAGAGTCAGGGACTCTTGGCTTGGAAGCTGTGGGTTTGATTCTCATCAGAACCATTTATTTATGGAATTTTCTGCCCCAACTGGCTCCTACCTAGAGCTGAGTTTGCTACTGACTCAGCTGAGAAGTCTGGGACTAATCAGATAAATTTCATCTACATAATGGATGCGTCTTTGACAGTGTTGCTAACATTTCTTGACAAAGCTACAGGTATCTGTATCTCTCACTCCCAGCTGATATCAGGATACATTACATAAGTAAGCATAGAGTATGGCCCTGTCATGCAGTCTCAGATCAGAACAGAAGTCCATTACATCATTTTCATCATCTTCATTCTCATCAATCAACATTAAAAAGAAGTCTCAAATTCCCTGGCCATTCATGCCCTGCTCTCATAGTGACTCAATTTCCTCTCCATGTCTATGGCCTTGGCTTCATTCTGTCAGGGTCACTGATATCGGCATAATCATAGGGACTGTCTTAGGATGGATGTGGTGGCACCCTTCTGAGGGACAGCTCACTCATGTTGTCTCTGTGAGTAAGCAATTACCATCATCAGGAGGGCTTAGTAGGTGGTATCCTGCTTATGTTGGATCAGAACAGGCATACTGAACACAACCGAAGTGACTCAGCAGCAGTGTGGTGTGTCTCCTCTGACCCTCACGATCACTTGGCACTGATGGCTATTGAGGACTGTCAATGTGGAGGTGATGGTGGGACAGGCCAGGCTGTGGCTGTGGACCAGTAGTCAGAATAAGCAGTGTGGTTGCAATGCCACAGAGGTCATAATGAAGATGGAACAGTAAAAAAAAAAAAAAAAAAATTTCCTCCTGACACTGTCTTCTGACAAATGTCACAGAAATTTGTAGATTCTTGTAAAGTCTTCCTTTTGAAGAACTGGCCAGAAGAAAGCTGCCTGGATTTAGGCAAATGAAACAAAACTGCAGCATTACCAGAACACGATGAAAAAGCGGAGAGCACACAAAACAAAGTGTGAAGTAATGCACTTTAATGCACGACACAAAACAAGACAAGAAATTTTCGGCAATAAGCCTTCCTCAGCAACAAAACAATAGAAACAGTACAGACATTAACATGCGCAATACTCCCCTTGTGAAGCCGAAGTGGTGAATGAAGTTGAAAGAGGGGCAGTGGGAGAGAGAGGGTGAGTGTATTTTCGAGGAATGTAGCACGAGGAAAGAGGGTAGAGTGAAGCGAGGAGGAGGAAAATGAGAGAGAGAGAGAGAGAGAGAGAGAGAGAGAGAGAGAGAGAGAGAGAGAGGAGAGGAGAGAGAGAGGGAGAGAGAGAGAGAGAGAGAGAGAGAGAGAGAGAGAGAGAGAGAGAGAGAGAGAAAGAGAGAGGAGAGAGAGGAGAGAGAGAGAGAGAGAGAGGAGGGGGAGGGGAAGGAGAGAGGAGGGGGGGGGGAGGGGGGGTGATTGTGTAGTGGGTGGGTGTGTTGCATATGAAAGAAATGAACAAGAGAGAACACACAATAAATGAAATACAATATGCACCAAAAAGTATTGTAAACGACAAGGGGATGGGGGGGAGGGGGGGGGGAGAGAGAAGGGGGGCAGCCGCCTAAAACACCCGACCCAAGTCTGACTCTAGGGTAGGTTGCCCTACCCAAGCACCAAGGGGTGAGAGGGAAAACGGGAGAACCCCGAGAAAAAAAAAAAAAACCTAGCCAGACGCAGCTAGGAGCTGCAGGGCTCACTCCCCCCCCCCCCCCCCCCCCCCCCCCCCCCCCCCCCCCCCCCCCCCCCCAAAAAAGCTCTTGTGCACGGGCACAACCACATCACACACAACACACACACACACACACACACACACACACACACACACATACACAAGTGCGTACGCATGTGCACACGAACACACATGCACACACACATACACATGCCAATACGCACACACGCAACACACAAACACACACACACCTATATATAAAAAAAAAAAAAAAAATGGGTTACAATGGAGAGTAAATGAGTAAATGTAAATGTACAAACAAGGCATACATTAAAACATTTGGGTAAAGAATAGGGAGGTAGGTGGTGCTATGGTGGTGCAACAGAAGAAGGCAAAAATAAGAGCATGAACGCAAAAGATAGATACAAGGTCATGGTGAGTGGCGCTAACAACAGTCCCAATGACAAAAAAAAAAAAAAAAAAAAAAAAAAACAAAAAGGGGGGGGGGGGGGGGGGGGGGGGGGGGGGGGGGAGGAGAAAGAAGGAAGAGACGTAAAGAGAGGACCTGTATGAGGGCCCTAAAAGAGAGATGCCTGAGATAAGTGCTAAGGGGAGAAGGAGAAGGAGGAAGAGAAGCCTCGGAAGGTCCCTTAGAAGGGTCCTACTAAGGGGGCGACCAGAACAAAAGGAGAGAGACAGGAAGTAAGGAGGAAAGTAAAGAGAAGGAACGCACAAGGAGGAGCCCTACGGGGAGACGACTGAAAAGGAACAAGGACAGAGGAGGGAAGGGAGTGAGAGGGAAAGGGGGTAGGGGGCAGAGGGGGGAGAGGGGAAGGGGGAGGGAGAGGGGAAAAAAAGAAAAGAAAAAAAAAAGAAAGAGGGGAAGAAAGAGAAGAGGAGGGGAGGAGGGGGGGGGAAAGAAGGGGGGAAAAGGGGGCTAAGGTGGGTAGGAAGGAGAGGGATTGAAAAAAAAAATTAATAATAATAAAAAATAAATAGAAAAAAAAAAAAAAAGACAGAAGACTGGGGAGCTAACCCTACTCAGAAACTCCTGGCAAAAGATACAGGCTCTCAAACGATCATCCCAGTAGGCGCTAGGCTCTATGGTCACAAAGAGGCCACTGATGCAGACCAACCATGCACATGTAAGTAGGGAATAATAATAGGTCACTGTCCACCTGAATTGGCATGGGAAAAAAAAAAAAAAAAAAAATATAGAGAATTGCTATGCTTTTTCATTGATACCAGCTGGATTTCTGGTGCCAAGTTTTTGAATCAGGTGAGACCCCTATCCTCCCTGTCTCTAGAGTCACTAGTTTTCATGAGCCACAAGCCCTTCACTCTTGCATTGTATGCGGAATGGCTGGGGAGGTTGAAGTGTTTGGCTACTGGTTTGTCCCTGTTGTATTTAATGTCAGCAAGGTGTTCCTTGAATCTGACAGTCAGAGAGCATCCGGTTTCACCAATGTAAAGTTTAGAGCAAACGGTGCAGTGGATGATGTAGATCAAGTTAGTGGTTTGGCAGTTGAAGAATTTGTAGTCATGCGTGAACTGGGTCCTTTCACTTCAGTGGCAGTACAGATGAAGGGGCAGGTCTTGCAGCTGGGTAGATTGCACGGGCTTGTGCCTACAGAAGATTTACGTCTGTGAGGCTGGAGACTGGAATGCACAAGCATGTCACAGATATTCTTGTCCCGTTTGTAGGCAACTAGAGGGAGCTGGGAAAAAACTTTAGCTGAGTGAGCACAAGACTGAAGGATGTTCCAGTTGGTTTGGAGAATTTTGCGCACCTGGTGGACATAAGGGTGGTAGAGCAGGCTGACAACAGGTCTGTCTCTGGTTGATTCCTGGGGTTTCGGTTCCAGAGCTGTGTGGGCGGGTGATGAGCTGGACTTTCTGGAGAGCATGATCAATGATGTCTTCGGGGGGTAGTGGCGTTCAAGGAAGAACTGTTTCATTTCTAGGGCTTTTACATCAAAGACAGAGTTCTCAGAGCAGAGTCTGCGGAATCTCAAGAACTGAGAGTAGGGTATGCTGGTTTTGCTAGTGGGATTATGTGACGATCTGTAGTCCGTAGGTTTATAGTAGATGGAAGCGAAGAGTCCACTATCAGTGATGGAGAGACTCATGTCGAGGAAAGTGATGCACTTTTCAGATATTTCATGGGTGAATTTGATAGTAGGATGAAAGTTCTGAACTGCTGTGATGAAGACATGGAGATCACTGATGGGCATGGAGGTTGCACCAAGTCTGTCATCGATGTAGCGTTTATAAAATTCAGCCTACCCACCTTAGCCCCCTTTCCCCCCTTCTTCCCCCCCCCCCCCCCCCCCCCCTCCCCCCCCCCCCTCCTCTTCTCTTTCTTCACCTCTTTCATTTTTTTTTTTTCCCCTCTCTTCCCTTTCTCCCCCTCTCTATCCCCTACCCCCTTTCCCTCTCGCTCCCTTCCCTCCTCTGTCCTTGTTCCTTTTCAGTTGTCTCCCTGTGGGGCTCCTTCTTCTTGTGCGTTCCTTCTCTTTACTTTCCTCCTTACTTCCTGTCTCTCCCCTTTTGTTCTGGTCGCCCCCTTAGTAGGACCCTTCTACGGGACCTCCCGAAACTTTTTTTCCCCCTTCTCCCATTAGCACTTGTCTCAGGCATCTCTCTTTTAGGGCCCTCATACAGGTCCTCTCTTTACGTCCCCCCCTCCCCCCCCCCTCCCCCCCCAGAAGACACAACAGATTGGATCAACTGGAAATGGGCATTGCAATGGGCTGTACAATTTCCCCAACACTGTTCGTGTTGGCAATGGAAGTCATCTTGAAAGCAGCAACAAGCAACGCAAGACAAACAGACCTTGGCGATGGATACAAGATGCCCCCTCTCAAGGCATTCATGGATGACACTACAGTGATTTCATCCAGAGAAGACAAGGCACGTCATGTGCTGGAGAGGCTGGACGACATAGTTGCCTCATCCAGAATGAAGTTCAAGCCATAGAAATCACGGAGTCTCTCACTGAGGAAAGGAAAAGTGGCCAAATCTGTGGTCTTCAGTGTTGCCAACCAGGCCATTCCAACAGTCACAGAAGAGCCAGTCAAGAGCCTTGGAAGATGGTATGATGATACTCTGAAAGACACACAAAGAGCAAAAGAAAAACTAAACAGATGTTGGAAGAAGGCTTGGAGACTACTGACCAATGTGGGCTCCCTGGCAAATACAAGGTCTGGTGTCTGCAGTTCATGCTGATACCAAAGCTCCTATGGCCTCTGACAATATACAACATCTGCACCAGCATAGTGGAGGCAATGGAAGCCAAAATCAACAAGTTCACAAGGAAATGGCTTGGTGTCCCACCCTGTCTCACTGACATAGAGCTGTACAGTCGCCAAGCAAAGCTGGAACTACCACTGAAATCCATCCTGGAGGAATACAATGCAGGGAAGATCAGACTTCAAAGCATGCTGGAGGACTCAGGAGACAAGGTGGTAGAAGCAATCAAGCCCCAGCTGAAGACAGGCAGAAAATGGAAAGTTCAAGAAGGGATGGATTCTGCAAAAGAAAGTCTCAAGATCAGAGAAATAACAGGACACACACAGACCAACAGACAAGGACTGGGGGTGACCAAAACCGAATGGTGGTTAAAGGCCAAAGGAAAAGCCAAAAGAGACATGATGATTCAGGAGATGAGAAAAAGAAGAAGACCAAAAAAGACTCAAAAAAGCAGTCCAGCAGAGCCAACAAGGGCAATGGACAACGTGGGAGAATGCACTCCAAAGAAGTCTCACTTGGAATGACATTTGGCACATTGCCCCTCTCAGGATTAGCTTCATTCTCAGATCTGCATTATGACCTTCTGCCCTCAAATGCAAACCTGGTGAATTGGGGAAAAAAACAGACAATCCTGCATGCCCCCTCTGCCATGAAAAACAAACAGTGGAGCATGTCCTAAGCTCATGTAAAGTAGCCCCTGGCTCAAGGAAGGTACACATGGAGGCACAACCAAGTGCTCAAAGAGATTGTACAAGCAGTCTGGGCTAGTACACCACAAAAGGGAAAATCAGGACTCCAAAGGCACCCGCAACATTCTTCAAGGCAGGAGGTAGCAAATCATGGCCAAGAACAACAGTACCACTCGGAACATGCAGACAGAGTCTGCTGGACTGGGCAGATGACTGGGAGTGCACTGCAGACTCCCAGAATGGAAGAGTCACCCAGAGATCATCAGCAAGAGTGGCATGAGACCAGACATAGTAGTCCACTCTCAGTCAACCAAGCAGCTGATCATGATCGAGCTCACGGTGCCATATGAGAACAAAATGGAGGCAGCTCAAATCTACAAGACTGAAAAGTATGCTGATCTGGCAAACTGCCTGAGGAGAGAAGGCTATCAGGTCAAAGTCCTCACTGCAGAAATTGAGCTAGGGGGGTTGTAGGTATGTCTGCATACAGCCTCATGAAACAGCTCTCAGTTGCAGGGAGGGAAAAAAAAACAGAGCCCTGAAAGCAACGGCAGAAGCAACAGAGAGGTGTTCAAACTGGATCTGGTCAAGGATGAACAAAAGTAAAATTCATAAGGCTTAAATTTCCTTACAAATATCAGGTGCTCCAGTGGCTCAGTGGATAGAGTGCGAGTCATTAAGTGGAAAATGAGCATGTCCAGAGGGTCATGGGTTCGAATCCCAGCCATGACTCATTCCATGATGGGGGGAAAAAAAGGGGGCAGCAGAGGGACATCAGAGTCATGAACCAGTTGTGGCCCAACCTCCCTAGAGTGTCAGGAGATAAAGGCCGAAACCACTTGCTTGAAGGGGGCTTCTCTTCTGAGGACTCTCTGCTGCCACGCTCTCCACGAGTTTCTTTTTTTTTTTTTTTTTTTTTTTTTTTTTTTTTTTTTTGTCCCAACCTCTGAGCCACCTTCAGAGGCAATGCACTCACACCGCTCATTCCGACACCCCGTCCACAGCCACAGCCGGTCGGCCCCGCCACAGCACCGGCACCGGCAATCCACAGGGAGCAGTCAATGTCAAGTCGTCAAGAGGCAACCCACCGAGGAGACACTGCACTGCCGCCGAGTCACTTCAGTGGTGTTCAGTGGCGCCTGTTCTGATCTAACATACGCAGGACACCACCTACTAAGCCCCCTACTGACGACAATAATTGCTTAGTCGCGGAGCCGGCGTGAGTGAGCTCTCCCTCCGGAGGGCGCCACCACGTCCGTCCAACGACAGCCCCCATGGACTCGCCGATACCGGTGACCCCGACGGAACCAAACCAGGCCACAGACGTGGAGAGGACATCGAAATTGAGGTCACCATGAGAGCAGGGCATGAAGGGCCACAGAATTTGATACCTTTTTTTTTTTATGCAGATCGATGAGAATGAGGATGATTAAGATGATGCTACGGATTTCCATTTCGGTCTGAGACTACATGACAGGGCTGTACTCTACGCTTCCTTTCATAATATATCCCGGCGTCAACCAGGCCCAAGAGATACAGACACCTGCAGTGTTGGTCAGGAAATTTGAGCAACACTCTCAGAAACGCATCCATTAAGTGGATGAAAACTCGACTGTGTGGTCCCAGTCTTCCCAACTGAGCCCGCAGCAAACTCAACTCTGGGTAGGAGCCGGTCGGGGCAGAAAAACCCACATGACTTCTGATGGGATTCGAACCCACGACCTCCCAGCCGCGGGAGTCCAGCCGGGAGTCCGCGACGCTAACCACTTCGCCACGGCGGCTGGTCTCCACGAGTTTCTTTCTACCGTTTAAAACTGCAGCACACACTAACAATGAGTGAAAATGATTTGTGGAACACAGATGTCACAGAAATTTAAACTTCAGCACACTACCACAGGTGAACATGATTTGTAGATAAGAGATTTCATTAAAGACATAGAAGTTAAACCTCAACACTCTACCACAGAGTGAACAGAGATATCATAGAAATTATATAGAAAGAGAAACTTGAAATCTCAGCACACCTCCACTGTGTGAACATGTCTTGTAGGATACTGAAGATTTTATTGGTAAGAGTTTTGCCGAACCAACACTCACCAGTTGCAAGAAGGTGGCAGCAGCAGCCAGAACTCCAATCACCTGAACTGGTTTCACCAGAATACTGTCTGTGTACAGCGACTTGAAAGCAATCAGTAGGGCTGAAAACCAAGGAATTATAGTAATGGAAAGTCAGTCCTCAGCTCCATTCTCATCAAAAACTTACTAAACTTAATCTGATCAATACAATTCCAAACTCTGGCCTAAGTTCATAGAAATGAATAAACAAAAAGATCATGAAATGGGAAAACGCATTTAAAAAAAAAAAAAAAAAGCTTTCATTTCATCACATGAAGACTAGCTTACAAACTCTCACTACTATCATACTTCCACATTGATGGTCATCAAAGCTTTCTATGCCTAACACTTTCATTAGCAATATTGCCAGTGATTTCTACGATCTGTTACTGACCTTCATTATCAAAACTGTTAGTGATTTCTATGATCTGTTACTGACATTCATTATCAATACTGACAGTGATTTCTATGATCTGTTAATGACCTTCATTTTCAATACTGTGAGTAATTTCTATGATCTGTTACTGTCAATATCAATAATGTAAATGGTTCATCACAATCTAGATGTCGAATATTTTAAATAAGCTCATCTAAATCACAGTCATCACCTTTACACTTTCTATATAAGGATTTATAAAAGCTATGGACTTTATGAAGAATCTCTTTTGGTCATTTAAAACATTACCTTCATTATCAAGTAATCTAGCTATGCTCTTTCTTAGAAATTGTCCTATTTTTAGATTACAGTAATAGTTCGCCACTTTTTTCCCCTTCAGCGATCCATCTGGTTCTCAATCTTAAAAGCACTCCTTCTTTACTTTTTTGTTTCTTTCTTTCAAGCTGTTGTAAGTCTTGATGTACTTACGCTCTTCTTTATTCGTTTCTTTTTTATAGTTGTGAATGAAATACTTTTTTGACCTAATTTTCATCAATAAAAAATCTAGAAATAAATCATTGGAAACAGTTAATTGTAACTTGGTTAGAGGAATGTATTTACTTCTTCTCTTGCATATGGGCTTACAGCATATTCTTGTTAAATGTTCTCAATTTCTTGTTAATTTCATCTAAATAATCCTTGTCCTTTAATAGTGACCAGTCAAATTTGCAAACAGTAAAACTCTTAATCTTTTTACTAAACCGTAATCTTAACAAAATTTTGGAATGATCTGTTCTATTCCACATTCAATGTCTGCATTTTCACAGAAGAAACAACTTGATCTGATTGAGAGAAAAAAAATCGAGTCACACCTGCTGAAAGGAATTATTCCTGCGACAGTTCTGGTTTAAGTCCTTCCAAATATCATTTAATTCTAGATCGTTCAACATGCTGTCTACTGTTTCCCTCTCTTTGAGGTTGTTAACATGTTTTATGGTTACAATAATCCCTCGCAGGATCCAACATTAAATTAAAGTCTCTTCCTATTACTACATAACTTACATCAAAATTCAAGGTACTAAAAAATTCTAGGTCATCTCTATTTGGTCCATACAAATCTACAATCATGTTGTTTAATTTCCACCCACACCATAAGACTGTTCCCATCATCACCCTTGCTAACCTTTTTTTTTTTTATTAGTTTCGAAGTTATTATTAGAAAGTGTTGCCACAGCTCTTGCATTAAAAAATGACTTGAAAAATATCCTAGGTACACCCACTCAGACTCCGTATGGCACACCATTTGTTCTTCAAAGTGTGTATTTTGCAAAAAGTAAATTGAATATTTTTTGCTTCTCAAATAATGAGATGCATCTCTTCTTTTTTGTTTATTATTCAGCCCCTGACAATTAACTGAGACAACTGAGGTCATACTATCCATGCTATTCAATCCATGAAGATATAATGTAAATCTATAAGAAATCCATCCATCAAACTGTACAGATGAAAGCAACAAATTATTGCATAATATTCACAGAACCATTTCAGCCTCTTACTGAAATAAGTAAGGAAGACTAGATTATGAAACTGAAATAAGAATGCGCAAGAAACATGTATAACAAATTAATAAACATGAATTAACAATGTTATCAAAGCAAAGGCGAAACAAAAAGGACATCAATAAATTCAATTAAGAGCCTGTACAGATCAGCATTTCAAGAATAAACCAGTTTCGCAATAAAACAAATTTTTACTCTGTCAGTGTCAAAATAAACGAAATGGCATGTGTTCGCATACATGCCTCTGTGTGTGTGTGTGTGTGTGTGTGTGTGTGTGTGTGTGTGAGTGTGTGTGTGATGTCACAGTGGCCTGTCACTGTGGACAGAGAGAGAGAGAGAGTGAGAGAGAGAGAAACCTGGGAACAAATGAATTTGCATGTACCAGCCTATCAACAGTCGTATGAAACCCCCGACCATCAATAACATCATCATCATAATTGTTGTCACAGTGTACACCTCACATTGGATATGGAAATCAGAGTGTGCACATGCATGCTCTTTTTAATTGAAAAGCCTAAAAATATGACTGAGAGAAGCGAAATGAAACGTCCCATGCCTATGACAATATGTGATGGTAGTGCCAATGAGAATCCATTTCAGCTCTCATTCACAAACGATACATTTTTTGTTAAAAACATTTCAAATCCAATATCCACTGTGTGCTTGCGCACACACTCACGCGCGTGCGCGTGTGCGTGAGTGTGTGCGCGCGCCTGTATGTGTGTGTGTGCTTGTGTAAACGCCCATGAAGGGTGAGTGTTGGGGGACAGATGCAAACAGGAGAGAGGATGGAGGGGAACGAAGGAAGAATGAAATCATACTGGAGGAGGCATTTATAGTATTAAAGAATATGAAAAACAACAAAAGTCCTGGCACTGATGGTTTCACAAAAGAACTTTTGAAGTCATTTTTTAACACAATAGGTGTTTTTGTTGTGAGGGCCACAACGCTGGACTCCAAAGGGGGGAGCTTTCTCATGTTTTAAGGCAGGGGGTAATTGTATGCTTATCAAAGGGAGATAAATGCAGACACTTATCAGGAGTCCAATCTCATTGCTAACTGTTGTATATATGAAATAAAATCGTTGTGTATTGCCAACTATTTGAAAAATATGATACCTGATCACATTAATGAGGACCAAACAGGTTTTATCAAGAAACAGATACATAGGAGATAATATTAGACCTATTTATGACATAACTGCTTTCTCAGATGAGCGCAACTTCTTACCAAGCTTTTATTCAAACATTGACCTGGAGAAAGCCTTTGATCCAGTTAGCTGGGATTTTATGTTTAAAGTATTGAAGGTATTTGGCTTTCAACAGGGCTTCTCCAAATGGGCAGAAACCTTCTACAAAAATATTAAATCGTGTGTCCCTTGTTAATGGTCAAATTCCCAGTTGTTTTCACATAGACCGAGGATGCAGACAAGGTGACCCACTGTCACCATACTTATTTATCTTATGTGTTGAAATTCTAGCTTCAATGACTCGTGAAAATGTAGACATACATGGAACAATAATTGATACCGTCCAACATAAACTCTCAATAAGCAGATGATACAAATGTTTTATAGCAGGCGACAAAAAATCATTTGTGACATGAATAAACGTACTGGAAAGATCTGGACGTATATCACGTTTGTTTATGAATCCTGGGAAAACTAGTGCAGTTTGGAACGTCATGCCAGACTCTTTTAGTTGCCTTCTTGAAGTTTATGTGACATAATACATCTCCCTCTGGTGCTGGGAGAAGTTTTTCACAAAGAGTATGTAAGTTGCACATCTGCTCAATGGCCCTTCTTTTGAATATTCTAGCCTGCTATTCAGCTGTGATAGAATCTGCTTGCGGTTGCAGTCTATTCAGAATGTTTTAGAGCAATATTTTTGCTGGCATGGCTGGTCAAGCTTATAGTGCGATAGTACTGTGTCCAGGATGGGGGAAATCATGATGGTATCGCTTAAGTGCACTAAGCTGATGTATTATTAGTCAGGCTTAACACACCAAGGTTATCTTTGCACTCATAAACACATATGCACACTCATACGCCCATCAAACATTCACCTCTCTCTGGGAATGGGATGTCACGCATTCGTTTGTCTCCTAACACGACTGAGAACAGAAATACAATTTCTATGCTATGTATAATTATGTATGAAACAATCCAGTCACACAAAAAATGCAATAATCAAACCCTAAAAGATCAATACTTCCTAATCCCGGGTTATAATAAAATGACTTCTTACCTGGCCAGGTTTTCACACACACAACCACGCTTTCACACCACACCATAGTTCTTGAAAATGTCTCTTCAAGTCTTCTTCAGCACTGCTTGACGGTGACGCCCTTGGTTGACTGGCTCCAGGTTTCAGGACTGGGTCTTCTTGGTCGTCTCTGGGATCTCGATATAGATCTCTTCTTCTTCGTCTCCTTCACCCACCTCTGGGTTCAAACTCAGTTCATCTCTCTTCACCCACCTCTGGGCTTCAGACTTAGTTTTCTTCTCTTCCAGCTTGTCTTTAACCCTAAGACTTTGCTGTCTTTCTCTTTATCTCCCAGACCACGTTCTCTCGACTCTACTCTGTGTCCTGCCCACCCTTCCCTCCTCTCTCTCCTCTGTCCCTCTCTCTCTCTCTCGTGGTGGTCCTCTCTCCTCTCACGTTGTTCTCCCTCAGTTTATATATGGATGGACATAAAGGATTTCCCTTTGGGTCATGCCTTTGTCCATGCTGCTTCTTCCTCTACCTTGTTCACAAGTACCCCTGAATTCTCCCATTCGCTACATTCTTCCACACATCAGCATTTACACACATCCCTACCTAGCTGATTAGCAAACAAACACTTGGCACCAGATGGACATCGAAATTTCCCGCCCGACTTCGGGGGTCACTTTAACACAGTAATTATCCTAAAGAAGGCTATAACAACAACGTCCACGTGCATTCAACCAGCCTGACAATAGAACCAACACAGTGCCCCACAGCAATACCAACTGAACGAGTGCAAGACTCCTGCTCTTCAGTGACTGTTTACAAAAGCGACCTCAGCTGACCAGAGCAGGTAGCGTGCACCCAATGCTCCGAGGTCCTAGCGGTTACGTCCCTCCCCCCCCCCTCCCCCCCTTTCACTGTCGGGAAGGTTCGAACACGCTGGTTAATGGGTTTATTACCTATTTCGGTACTAGGTACAACATTCCTCGTCTCTAAGCACTTAAGGTCTTTTGTGAGAGTTTTCAAATCCTTGACATACTGACCGCACAAAGTCTGGATTTCAAGTGGCGCTTCCCTCTGAGGATCAGAATATGTATTAGAGATGCTGCTCATGAGTTTGTTAGTCCACTCTGAGTGTCCCTAATTTGGGCTGTTCAAAGTTTCCCATGTAACTGGAAGAAGCAATCTTGGGTTTTCTTCTCTTTGCTCCTACTCCTTCTAGCTGATTCTGCTCTGCTGAGGGCACTTTTGTTGTACTTTGAGGTCCTCCCAGAGTTTTTGTATCTCCTTCGCTCAAGTTCTGAGGTAGTCTTCATCTTTATCTTGAGATTCCACTTTCACTTCTGCATGTTATCCATCTCTAATATAAGAATGAATTTTTGGTGATGTCTTCATCTTTGACTGCTTCCCTTCACAGGCGTCCCCAACAGGTTCTATATACACTGTCTGCAAATGGCCTGCTTCTTTCCTATCAGAACATCCTGTTTATGGGCTATTTTTTCCACCAGTTTTCTACCATTCTTCTTTTGCATTTGAGGGTTGAAAGCTGAATTCTGGCATTTGACATCAAGAGCCTGAACAAATTCCTTGACTGAATAATCAGTGTGGATGTCCTTGGCCTTATGGTCTGAATCCTGGCTTTAGTGATACCAATGTCTTATCACTATATCACTTTTTATTTTATCAGGATATGAAATCAATTACCTGTTACTAACATTCATCCTCAATTCCGTCATCAGTGATATCAGTGACCTTCTACTAACCCCTTTCTTCAACTATACTGCCGTCAATGTTATCTTCATCTGCTACCCCACCTTATTTCATCAATAATTCCACCAGCCTTACCAATGATCTGTTCCTAACTTCTTCATTAATACTGCCACCAGAGTTAGCTATGATCTGTCAATAGCCTTCTTCATCTATACTGCCATCAGTGATATTAATGAGCTGTCACTAGTTTTCTTCACCAATACTGCCATTAGTGATAGCAATGATAACTGCCATCTAAACAATATTGCCCTCAGTGGTATAAATGATCTGTTAATAGCCTTCTTCATTAAAACATGAAAAAAATGTACTGTGTTGCCAGATGAACACAACAAATGTTGAAGAACCAAGACTTGATCTACTGGTCTTCTTCAGGAACCACAATAAACAACAAAAAAAACAAAACAATGGAATTAGAACATTTAATGTAAAAGCAACATGAGTGGATGAATGAATGATGGGATGAAAAGGCAACTCTGAAATATAAATATCAAATCCTGACAACTAAGTTTTGTATTTGAGCAAAACTATTCGCCTATGCTTGGTCAGTATCGACTTTCATCTCTCGGATGAGTATTATTTAGTGAATCAGTCTTCAGCAGTGATGGCCCCTCCTTCTACAGCTACTCCCACCTGTCGTAGGTACCTGTAAAATGTGCAAAACACAGTATTCTAACTTCATTCCACAAACTTTAAAATGTCTTAGACCAAGTTTTGACCCTGAATGCTACAACATGATAAATAAACGTAAACAGCCTCAACGTTGTGTGTGTCCCAGCCCCCATCAGAGCAGAATGCTCGAGTCAAACAAAAACTTCATGACATAAAGCTTACTTTTGAAATAAGTAAACATTAGATCGAGTGAGACTTCTGCCTCCAAAGCTGACTTGAAAAAAAAATTGAAAAAAGGAAAGCCTTGAAAATTAATAAGAAAAAAATCAAAGGGAAAAAAACCAACTCTTTCATTTGTCATCTGAACACGCTGAAACTCCAGATACTAATACACAAGTTGTTGCTAAATCTGTGACCTCGACAATGGAGAACAAAATTGATCCTCCACAAACAAAATGCGATGCTTTATTTTTCTTAACCCTTTCATCCCTGCGGTTTTTGACAAATCTTCTCCTTTCATTCCTGAAAACCGCGCCTCAGCGGTTCAGAGAAACATACTCCTTTCCGTCCAGCAACCCCCTGCAGCAGTTCATGCCTTGAAATCTGCGCCCACCTGTCACATGGTTGGCGCATCATAGCGGCCTTCACCTTGTACGGGACTCTCGCGATGTTTAGATAAGTCATGCCTGCTTACTTCCTCAGCGTGGGAAAAGTTTCAGGAACTGAAATTTTATCTTGACTTACTTGACCGTGAGAGCACTGTTTAGTGCTACTGAGAAGATGGAGGGTGAAGAAAACGCAGACAGCGATCAGTTTTCTGACGACGAAAATTTACAACAATTTAGCTGATGACTTTGATCTGTTTGATCTAACAGAAGAAGAGAGAGCAGAACTTGCCAGTGCCATCAACGAATATGACAGTGATACTGGTGATGAATTGGATGATGAAAATCTTCCACTTTGCTACAATCGGCCACAATTTGACTGGACAGGTGGGGATTTCACTGAACCACGCACACCTCGGAAAAACTTCGAACGAGCGCCCCTGTCCTGTGGCGCATACTCGATACGTCAATGAAGGCAGTGGATTATTTTCAGCTGTTCTATTCTTGATACAGTCCTTTCAAAGCTAGTCAGTTTCGCAAACGACAATGTCAACACTAAACAGCAGACTGAATCCAGAAAAAAAAAAAAGGCGTGTGGAGAGGTGTTGGAAAAAGATCACACCTTTGTGGTATGTGTCGCAAGACACAAACAATATGAGTCAACACACCCTGGTGTGAAATAGTGACAATCCGTTCAAGAAAAGCAAGACAACGATGATGTGCGAAAAGTGCAATGATATATGTGTTGTAGTGTACCACACCTGTGTTTTCCTTTGTGTGACACCTGGTTTCACGTGTGACACTTTGACACTGTGACACTAGCAGTGCATCATTTTCTAAGACTGACATGTTGTGTGTTGTTTGTTGACATTAACTCGAAGTGTGACTTTTAGACACAAATACTGTGCAAAGACAAGTGGATTTACCGGAGGACAGACTGTGTGGTTACATGCATGGTTTTTGCTGCTCGCATGTATTTGAGCGCTGTGTAACATTTTTGTTTCTTTAAGTTTAAATTAATTAGTAGTCGTCACCAGTCTTGACACCTGTGTGTCACCAAATACACAACAAAGGGTAGGAAAACAGATTAAATGTGCCGGCAATGTTTCTGTACACAACGGTGTATGACACGCTATAGTCCGGTAGAAACACCAGTCACACAAAAAGAATCAGAAGTACACACCCTATTCTTTGTTTACTTTTTTCCTGGAAACCCAGGAATGATGGGTACTGCTTGTAACTAAGAAACAAAGGAATAAGGGGAAGTAATGTCTGACAGACAACCAGGGATGAAAGAGTTTATAAAAAACAATGTGAAAGAAAAATCACCATGTACTGTTCCCTTCTGACAATACTACGAGTCTACAGTTGCCATTCGCACTTAATCAAGTGAAATCCGCTCTGCAAACCTGCAGCAATTCTGCTAATGGCCTTGATGACATCCATTACCAGCTTCTGAAAATCTTCCAGAAAGAATCTTCAGGCCCCTTCTAAAAGTATACAGTCATATCTGGACCGCCTATAGGTTACGTCCTAACATTTTCTGCACCACTATTACAGCTGTATGTGTGTGTGTTGGCCACTCTGTGCATGTATAATAATAATAATGATGATGATTTATGGCACTCTTAATCTTACATCATAAGCCCTGAGCGCTTATAAACACACAAAAGGTTAAAGAAAACAAATGAAAACCAATAAGAAAATGAATATTGAAATAGGTACCATGCATCTACAAACACATGCAAGCACGCACGCGCACACACACACACACACACACACACACAAAACCACATGATCCCACACTGACTGTCATACAACAACAGACACAACAGCATGCGCGCACACAACACACACATGCATGGCACGTACATGTGCACACACACACACACACACAC
This sequence comes from Conus betulinus, assembly GCA_016801955.1. NCBI lineage: Eukaryota > Metazoa > Mollusca > Gastropoda > Neogastropoda > Conidae > Conus > Conus betulinus. Next base: position 56,029 of record JADBJO010000094.1, on the reverse strand, counting down.
ACACACACACACACACACACACACACACACACGTTAGTCGCAGAATCAATTTGTTGGGCAAGGGAAAGAGGAAGAAAGAAGTGCTATTGATTGGTGCGTGAAGACAGGTTTATTTTAAGAGATGCCTTGAAGGAAGACAGAGAGTTTTAACTACACAAAGATATTAGGAGTTTATTCCAAGAAACCGGACCCTGAAAAGAAAAAGAATGCTCGCCCACAGGTTTTAGTTTGAAATCGAGGGATTTTGTGCAGAGTGTTGTCGGTAAAAGAACACATTTGCCTAGAAGGAACACAGAGATGAAGGAGATCAGAAAGTAGGAACGAGCTATGCTATACAAATGCAATATCGTGTGTGCATGAGTGGGGGTGGGCCCGTGTGTGTGGTGGTGTGTGTGGTGTGTGTGTGTGTGTGTGTGTGGTGTGTGTGTGCCAGTGTACACAGTGTTTGCATGCATTATTTGCATGTACATAGGCACTCATGGGCATATGTATGCATGCTGTGTGTATGTCATGACAAGAGATATAATGTGTGAATTTTTCATGTTGAGAAATGCTGGTGGAAATTTTGAAAAGCGAGAATTTGAATTTCATATTATGACAAAAATGTTAGACCATACAGACTGGACACAAAGGCAAGTGATGGGCAAAAGAATCCCACTATTTCTAGGACGGGGTGTGTTCCTGATCTATATGGCAGACCAGGAGTTGCCAGAGAGGAGGATAGGTCTCTTGACTTGGGTCGAGATAGCAAGTATTCTTCAAACCTTGGTGGTTGAAATGGAAAACATTGTTTTCAGAGCGACCAGAGAGAGAGTGGTCGGCAACGTAGCGCAGACAGAAGTCTGCTCAGGATTTTGTTTTGTTATGATACTGATCCCCTATGGAAAACCTCGGTATCCAACCAGTGGATCATACCTACCTCCTGAAAGTTGATTCCCGCTGGTGGAATTTTTACACAAGAAATAATTCCTATGCAACTATTTAGTGTTCCAAAAGAACACAAAAAATCCAATGCTTATGTGTTGTACATTGAAAAAGAAAAAGGAAGATAATGGCAAGTAAGTCATAGTGTTTTTATACGTTTGTACATTGGAAAAGGAAAAGGAAGTTAACGGCAAATAATTCATAGTGTTTTATGAAAAATTGGAACAACATTTTGTCATCAGATTTTCATGCTGTGTTACTATTGACTGTCACTGTGAAACTTTTCAGTTTCTGTTTTGGTAAAGGGGGCATAAAAAAGTGGATTCTTTGTTTCTTCAGTCTCTCCTTTGAATGAATGGAGAAGATGCGTGCGTATGGAGTAAACATGTTGTGTTTGTGATTGAGTGCATGGAAATGCGGTTTGGTAACAGTGGTGTAGTCTACAAACGAGTGTAAGCATGCTCCTACATGCATGTATGTGTGCATGCATGCTTACATATATGTGTATGCCTGTGCATAATGGCATACACGCATGTGTTCTTGTATACGTGTGTGTGTGTTTGTGTGCATTTGACTCTTTGTGTGGAACAGCTGTTTAGAATATGATACAATTATCATTGACCAAAAATACTACGACTAATAATAACAACAAAAATAAATAAAACAATAACAACAATAATTATAAAAATGATTATAAAAATTAAGAAAAGAAGTTAACCCTCTTGACAATGGAGCGCCCGCTAGCGCCCGGTCCGGCCGGAAATCACACAGCCAAAACGCTGAGCGCCCGCCAGCGCCCGGTAAAACACGTGGCAAACAATGGGCTGCTGCCATGTTTCTCGTAGAAAAGGAAGTCTCGCGAGAATGTGACTTCCTTCTTCCTGTAGCCATTTACTTCCATTTGCAAAAAAAAACCGCGAGTCGATACGTGCCGTGGTTCTCGAGTTTACGAATTTTAAAAACTTTTGAGGTCGAAATGCCATTTTTCACCGTGGCTAACCTTGAGTTCTGCCGTTCTATAATGAGATTTAGTGATGGAGATACTGTGTTTTGTGGATTTACGGCATAAGACTTAGTGAAAGTGCTGGGTAATGAAGCTTAGAGTGACCTAGATTTCGACTGGGATGAAGTTCCAGGTATGATGAACAACAATTCGGAAGAAAGTTCTGAAGAAGATTTTTTTTTTCCCCCGAGTAAATGGCTCATGTGACATTTTTCAAACTTACGATATAGCAACATATATATTCGTAGGAATTTTAAAATTGTTTTCATTTCGTTATTTCCTTTCCTCTCTTTTAAATTAATTTTTTAATTGGGTAACCATGTTCAAATTACGGAGTTACTTACCTTGCCGACGGTTTTCGGGTAACTAAGCTCAGAAGCATATGAAGATAATAAACAAAAGGAAAGATAAGATCTGATAAAACAAAAAGAAAATAGGGAAAAGGGAGGGGGGGAGAGGGAAAAAACAAACAACAAATATGTCATCAAGTTCATCAATGGCGATCAGTTACTAACCTTCTTCATCAATGTTGTCATCAGTGACTGTGATATGGATCTCAGGCTGGTGCGACTCTGCCCACTGTCCGTGAAACATGCTGTCAAAATATTTGCTCTGAAAAGAAGAATGAATAAAAATCAAACTAACAGGAAGAAGACATCATAAACCGATGACTGAATTGGATGAACTTGTAAACTTTAAAGGTCCATGCCTTCACTAATGACTGGAACTCATTCACCTGTCTCTGTGGACAACCATGCATGGCCTAGCATGCCAGGGAATACAGACCTTAAAAAGAAACTGAAAATAAGACAGTGTCAATGAAAGATCAACTATGGTAACTCAAAAAAAGTCCATAAAAAGTGTGTGGGTTTTTTTTTATCTACACCAGCCACCATGGCCCAGTGGCTCATTTCACATATTCCTGGCTGAGAGGTCATGGATTTGATTCCCATCAAAGCCATTTATTATGTGGGATTTTTTTTTTTTCAACCAGTGATTGGCTCCTGAGCTGAGTTTGATATGGGCTCTCTTGGAAGACTGCAACTACATATTCATGTTTCAACACAATGGATGCATCTCTGAGAGTGCTGCTAAAATGCCCTGACCAACACTGCAGGGGGTGTGTACCTCTAAGATTTGGTTATGGTCCTGCCATGCACCCTCAGACCAAAATCACTGATCAGCATTAAACAGTTCTTAATTTATGTGGCTCTTCATGCCCTGCTCTCATGGTGACCTCAGTATCAACTTCCTCCCCACATCTGTGCCCTTGGTGAGAACATGTCAAAGTCACCAGTACTGGCAAGTTCATGAGGACTGTTGACCGTACATGGTGATGCCCTCTAGAAGAGGATGTTCACTCACACTGGGCAGGGGGCTTAGATGTCTTGCATATGTTGGATCAAAACAGGCACCACTGAACACTAACCAAGTGACTCTCCGCAGCAGTGCAGTGTCTGCTGTGTAAGAATCCCTCATGACAACTTGAAACTGACTGTTCCATGTGGACTGCTGGTGCCAGAGCTCCAATGGGACGTGCCAAGATGTGGCTGCGGATGAACAGATAGAATCAATGGCAGAGGGACAATGCCGCTGAATCGATACAGAAGATCAACAGATAGCGTAAGTGATACAGAGGATCAAACAAAAAAAAAAGTAAAAAACACAACTGTAACATTTGTGTACTTGCATGTGTGTGTACATGTGCTTGATTTAAAAGAGTATTCTGGCGAGATCACACACACCTCTGAACACAGTAAGCTTGTTCACTTACCCATTAAGACATTTTCAAGAGCCACCTTTTTGGGGCTGACCTTGCTCCTCTCCTGAACACAGCAACTTTCAAAATTCATTGACCTTAACTTTGTCTTAGGACAATCCAATGTTTCGAGCTAAAACTGACTAGCCGCTAAGTTTTAGAGCTTTCCTTGAGATTGCTACTCCTAGCATGAGATAAGACGGCCTACAGATTAGTTTGTGACCATCATCTTATCTAACTAAATGATAGTCTAGGTCTTTGTGACCCTGACTCTAGTTTAGCCTCAGTATTTTTTAAACCATTTCACTGCCAGACATTCTATTTTGCATAAATCCCTATCGCCAGCCATTTTTCCAAAAAAGCTCTTCTTTTATACCAGCATATGTGAAACGCGGACATCTCCGGAACTAAACAACCAATTCTCATGCTATTTTTTGTAAAATGGAGGAGATACACTGTACTTTCATTATAACATGTTACTGATGGTAAGTCAACAACAATTTCAAATTTTTAGTAATTTCAAGTGCAAAAAAAAATGCAAAATTAAAAAGAAATGTTATGTTTCTTCTAAACGTAAAAAATGAAGAAAGAATGCCAACAAACTCTCAATAAGGGAGGAAAAATACTCCACTCGCAATTGAAGACCAGAAAGTATGGTATTTCCAACAGAAAAATGGAAAAAACAGCCACAAATACAACTACTACAATAGCAGGGAACACACACACACACACACACACACACACACACACACATACACACACACACACACACATACACGTCCCTTTCACTCTTAACAGTAATATTTTTTAAATGAACACAAAGTCATTCATGTGCTTGTTGGTCTCTGTACCCTTACCATTCAGCTGATCTATATGATCAGCTGTACACCCACTCAAACACCGTCTCTGATGCTCGCCTCTCATGTGTCAGTCGGCCACCCCCCTTCAACCTCAACCAGCTAGAGTCGGCCCACAGCGTGTGTGTGAAGTTCATTGCCTGAAGTCTTAGTTCGCTCCCTCACACAGTTAGTGAACAGTCAGTCAGTGCTGGCTGGCTCAACGCAAAAAAACACTGGGGCACACGCGCGGTAGGGTAGTAGTGTGGCGTCTTGTCAGTCTCCCAACCATTTGGCCACGGTCCAATGCCTCACATTGCAATAATTCAGTCAAGCTCTCACTATCGTTGTTTACTCATGACTGTCTGGGTCTTCATCTGTATTAGGAACAACTGACCATCTATTCAATATTCCCAGCACTTGATCTGTGGTAAATGTATGGCAAGGCCGAGTACTTAAAGTGCTTGGTGGTGACGTCATAGCGAATGGAAAAACAGTCAGAATAAAGTCGATAAAAAACACTGAACTGAATAGTGTTCTGACAAAGCAAATGGCTGTGAGCACGGGCCAGACTATCCCCCAACTATGACGTTTATTGCTGGCTTTTGATGTCATGAACTAGGATCCTGAGAGTATCGGGAGTTAGGTCACCCTACTTTGTCGCCAAAAGGCGCCTTTGGCGCTCAGCCAAGTCATCGCCAAAAGGCGCCTTTGGCGGTGAAAGGGTTAAGTTTAAGCTACTGAACTGATCATAATAGGATAGCTGGTCAGAAAAATTGTACATACTGTTAAAATGCTCAGATTGTAAGTGTAACAGATCAGGTTTGGCCTCGACAGCTTGACTGAATATGCGCATTTTCTGGTTTTGTTTCGTTTTTCAGTTTGTTTGTTTGTTTTTCTGTATTTGGTGTGTGTGTGTGTGTGTGTGTGTGTGTGTGTGTGTGTGTGTGTGTGTGTGTGTGTGTGTGTATGTGTGTGTGCTTGTGTGTATGTATGTGTTTTAGTTTGTTTGTTTTTCTGTATTTGGATGTATGTGTGTGTGTGTGTGTGTGTGTGTGTGTGTGTGTGTTGTGTGTGTGTGTGTCTGTGTGTCTGTGTGGTATGTCTGTGTGTGTGCTTGTGTGTATGTATGTATTTTAGTTTGTTTGTTTTTCTGTATTTGGGATGTATGTGTGCGTGTGTGTGTGTGTGTGTGTGTGTGTGTGTGTGTGTGTGTGTGTGTGTGTGTCTGTCTGTCTGTGTGTGTGCTTGTGTGTATGTATGTGTTTTAGTTTGTTTGTTTTTTCTGTATTGGGATGTGTGTGTGTGTGTGTGTGTGTGTGTGTGTGTGTGTGTGGTGTGTGTGTGTGTGTGTGTGTGTGTGTGTGTGTATGCGTGTGTGTGAGAGAGAGAGAGAGAGAGTGTGTGTGTGTGTGTGTGTGTGTGTGTGTGTATGCGTGTGTGTGTGTTGTGTGTGTGTGGTGTGGGCGTGTGTGTGTGTGTGTGTTTGTCTGTGTGTGTGCACGCATATGTGTGTGTGTGTGTGTGTGTGTGTGTGTGTGTGTGTGTGTGTGTGTGTTGTAGGAGGCATGCGGATTAAAATCCCTTTCTCCACCCCTTCAGGTCAAATGGCAAGTGTGGAGTAAACTATCCATACAAACAGTAATGTGGGTCATGCAGTACGCCCTTCACAGTGAGCTGTTAAATCAGGGTTACACTCTGCTGGTGGAATATGAACACCCAGCCCACATGACCTTTTCTCTTCCCAGTTCATTGGCTGCCATGTTCAGCTTTCCCCATCTGATGTTCGTCCATCGAGTCGACAACCACCACTTCAGTCATCTTGGAGTTGAGAGGGTGAGACAATTTGTGGACAGTAGCAGTACATCAAAAGAGACAGGCAAGGAAAGCCTGCATCAGTGATCAAAAGGACATCTACCAAATTCCCTGTCCAAACTGTCGTTACACATTCCATTCATGCATCGGCTTGATCAGCCAACTGCGCACCCATAAATTGTACTGCTAGTACTACAAATAAGAACAATAATGATGATAATAAGAGTGTAGTAGTAGCAATAATTTTACTACCACTAAGTATTACCACTACTGCTAGTGCTACTACCACTACTAATTCTGCTGCTGCTGCTGCTGCTTCTGCTGCTAGACTAGGGACACTCTGCCCATTTGGCATCAACATCCAAAAACAGCATGTACCTATTCATCCCCCACAACACCAGCCTGCAGAACTCTCCACAGACACATTACCATACTACTCAATATTTACCTTGTGGATATATATTCTTTACTCATGTACCTGTCCACTCACTTGACTTATTTCTGGTTTTCCTTCAATGACGTATCTTCTTTTTTGAATAAATGCATTTCTCTTTGTGTGTGTGTGTGTGTGTGTGTGTGTGTGGTGTGTGTGTGTGTGTGTGTTCTGTTTAAACAGAATTGTTAGCTCTTTACTCACTGATCATTTCTATTCCTTTCCATCTATAATTGTTACTATCATTATTAGTAGTATTACTGTCATCCCCAAATCACGCTCATAAGTCATATCATCTTCATCATTATTACAATTATTTATCATTACTTTTGTCATATTGGTACAAAGTAGTAGTAGTAGAAGTAGCAGTAGTAGTAGTAGTAGTAATAGCAGAAGTGTTTAAAATTATATTATTATTACTACTACTATTATCATCATCATTATTGTTATCATTATCATTGTTGTCATTATTCCATCATCATTATCATTTTTAATATAATTATTCTCATCTTATTCAACATCAACACTTTCATAATCCATGCTTGTGATAACTCTATTCCTTCACCAAAACATTAAAGTCAGCAAGAAAATGTCCATTAGTAGTAATACAACATACAGACTTACAAGGTGCATGAGGAAAGAATGGAGAAAAACAAACAAACCGCCTTTACAAAAAACAAAAAAGGAAACAAAAAAAAACAAAAATTTTCTTTCAATTCTTCAAATATAGAAAAATAAATAAATAAATAAAAACAGTAAAGGGTGGGTGGTAAAAACAAAAACTCTTCCTTTTCTATTTTCTATATCTTTATGCATTATGTATATTCTTAGGTTTTAACTTCTATCTTTCCCACTTCCGATATCATTATTGCCATTACCATTATTTCTACAAGTATAATCATTATTATAACCCATTGGTACATTTCTTTGATTCTGTCTTACTATCTTCCCCATCCTCCTTCTTCTCCATCATCTTCATCTCTTCCTTCTCGTTACCCTTCTTTTTCTTTCTTGCAATCATCAGTAGTAGCAGTTGTAGTAGCAGTAGTAGTAGTATTCAAGTATTATTATCATTATTTCTACTATAATCTTATTTTAACTATCCTGTAACTCCTCTCCTTCATCTTCTTCTGTTAGTATTGTTATTTTCATTATTAAATCACTATCATTATTATTGTCACAGCATTATCATAAGTAGTAGTAGTAACAGTATTACTATTACTTCCTTTATTTAATCATCATTAATTTTACCATTTTAACCATATATTGTCCACTTCAGCCTTGTTTCCATTCTATAGCCTACACTTTCGCCTTGTCTCCATTCTATATTCTGTGTTCTATTCTTCACCAATCAGAAGAGGTAAATGACTGACTGTTCATCCTTTATTTTCACCGTCTTCTATGCTATCCGTCTGAAGAAGACTAAATAGGTCAAAACACATTGTGATTGTTTTTGTAACTTGTCTATTCTTTCATTTGGTGACCAAGTCTGTCTTTGTTCATGTGTGGGTTCTCCATGTTTTATTCTTTCCATTTCCCTTTCTCTTTTAAGATCACTCGCATCTATATCCTTCCGTTTTCATTCTTCTCGTCATCATTCATCCCCCTTTTCTTTAATTTCCTTGCCTTTTGTCTCGAATTTGTAATCAGTTCCCCTCTCCACCTTCACAGGGATTTAGTAGGTGTTAGACAGGAAGGGTACTGGTACAGATGAAAACAATTTTTCTTTTGCACTTTTTCTAGTTCTGCCACATTTTTTCCTGTTTTCAGTCATATTGTACCAATTGTCATGTGACAGCAAGTCTGTGGAGCTTAGATTTTCCTGGTATCTGCTGCTGTGGATGTACATGGGTGCAGCTGGCCACCCTAAACCCTCTAGACATGTGAGCCCTGACACACTTTGCTGAGTGTATCTACTACATCAATAGGTCAGGACAACTCCACCTTGTGTAATAATACCATGTTTATTGACGCATTGATTAATTACTTGGCTGAATGGCTGAATGAGAACTGTCTCACAGACGGGATATGAACCAAGTCCAATGTGTGACCTAATACTGTCCTAACCTGACTGAGGTAGACTCTATGCAGATGCCAAGCCTTGCCCAAAGCGTGAATGGTCACATCACTGTCCCTTCCCTCCTCAAACAACGTCCTGACAATGTACTGGGCTGTGGACTGGAATCGCTTTCTGCAACACCATGATTTTCTTTTTATTAATTAAGCATTTTACTTTGAGCAAGTGCATGTCTGTGTGTGTCTGTGTGTGTGTGTGTGTGTGTGTGTGTGTGTGTGTGTGCAAGTTCACTTAATTAATATGTGTGTGTGTGTGTGTGTGTGTGTGTGTGTGTGTGTGTGTGTGTGTGTGTGTGTAAGTCCACTTAATGAATGTGAAATTTCATACAATTAAATTTTGATTGTAAACGTGTTATTTGCATTGTTTTTTCAATATATAAATATAATGCCATCAATAATTACATTTCTTACCATACTTGCATGTAAGAATGACAAGAACAGTGAAGTACTGCCCTGTCTTGATAATGCTATGAAAAAGAAGGGGGGAGGGGGGTATTCTTGCATCTAGTACCATCAATAATTACATCCCATAAAAGAAAATGTGGAAACTATTACAAAGTTCTGGGAAAATTGATGTCCACACAATGACTGGTCAAGCGCACAGCTGATAAAATGGGGCTAATACAAGTGTGTGTGTGTGTATGTGTGTGTGTGTGTGTGTGTGTGTGGTTGTGTGTGTGTGTGTGTGTGTGTGTGTGCGAGTGTGTGCATGCGTGCGTGCGTGCATGTGTGCGTACATGTGTGCGTGCATGCGTGCTTGACTGCATGTGTGCATGCGTGCGTATTTGTGTCAGTTTCATTTTGCATATTCCATTCATTTTCTTTGGTGTACATTTCGTCTGTTTGTTTTTTGTGATATTTGCTGCATGTTAATGGTCATTCAGAAATGTACATCACATGTTAAAAGTACTCTTGACATTGTATTATTCCACTCTACTTCTTCATCATCATCATCATCCATTTGGATGGCCTCAATCAACTGGTTGATTACCATGCCGGACAATGGAGGTTGCGCCAAGATGGAAGCCAATGTAGGAAAGATAAAGTCCTACGATATTGGAGAAACATATAAACTGGGGGAGTCTTACTCTACGTGGGACTACTGTAATTTTCCGCTCTTCATCTGGAAACGAGTTCCAGACTAGCTGATCCTGGTTCACCCTACTAGCGAAACAGGCCCAAAAATAACTTTTTAAAAATCATAATACAATTTTACTTCGGAGAGAATGGGATGGGGTGGCAACCTAATCATACTACACAAATATTTCTTAGTTTCTAGTTTTGTGGGGGACCTTGACATGAGAGTGTTAAGGGTTCCAGCCTTCATCTCCATCTCTGGCATGTCGTTCCAGTCCCATATGGTGTTTGGAATGAACGCATGTTGTCGGTACTGTGTCCTACACTGCATTAGGCTGAGTTGCTGCTTGTGTCCCCTTCTCTGTCTGGTAGGAGCAGGTGTCAGCTTGTCTCTACATGAAGGTACACTAGCCTGGCCTTCCAGAATCTTACTCAGCATGGCCAGTCTGCGCTGTTGCAGAGAAGGCCACCTCTGTTTGTCAATCATGGCGGTGACACTTGACGTGTTGTGGTACCGTTTTACGACAAACCGAGCGGCCCTTCGCTGTACTGCTTCAAGTTTCTCAATGTCACGCTGTATACGGGTCGCACACTATGCAGGCATACTCGAGTATTGGGCGGACAAGGGTCTTGTAGGCAGTTTCTTTTAACAGCGCGCTGGTGACCTGCTCATTTTTAAGTGAACCAGTTTTTTGCTTTTAGAAGAACTGGCACCGATTCATTATTTTACCTCAAGGGGGTTTGGACTTTTCTTTGTTTTTTTCTTTTTAAAGTTTTCATCTCGATGTTCTTGTTTGCAATTTCATTTTTGATGAAAACGGGAAGTTGTTGATTTAAAACTGTGAAACCTGCCAGTACTAACCTTTTCGGTGTATGGAGATCTGAGGAGCTGTCACTGAGATCATCTTCCAATGTCTCTTTCTCTTCTGTGTTCTCGTGAGACCTTTTCACGCCACGTTCAGCACTCCAGTTGCCACCCATGACAGCGCGTGAAAATCAGGACAAGTCTGAAGGGCTGTCAAAAAAAAATCAAGGTAATGCAACGGTTTACGAACGTTGGAGGAGCCGCCGATCGTAGGCGAAGGCGCAACCAACATCCGTTTGTCCATGGGAGGTGACCAAGAGCAATCGCGGTATATTTCGAGGTGACCTCCCCTAGCACTCCGTCCTCCCTTCCTAATCCTAACCCTAACCATAGATATGTAGATGCCCTCACCCCCCCCCCCACCCCCCCCCCCCCCCCCCCCCCCCCCCCGACCCCCCCCCCCTCCCCCCACACCCCCCCCCCCCCCCCACCCTCACACACACACACACTAGTCCCCACGATCCACACAATTACAAACCTAAAAACATTGCATAGTTGTAACGCTATATTATTGAGAAAGTGCTAATTTCCGTGAAATGGGCAAGATTTTGCTTACGTTACGAAGTCTGCAGAAAATCTGCCTGTTTTGTGAAATAAGCAAATGTCATGTTTATACATGAAATGGCAAAAAAAAAAAAAAAAAAAAAGACGAAAACTGTGAAATAAATGAATTGATACTTACTCTCTCTCTCTCTCTCTCTCTCTCTCTCTCTCTCTCTCTCTCTCTCTCTCTCTCTCTCTCGCTCTCTCTCTCTCTCTCTCTCTCTCTCTCAAGTCCAGGCCTCAGCAGACAGTGCCATCAGCAGTGACAAGTGGAAAGACCTTCTTTCCCAGTGCCGGAGGGTCTTTCCCAAAGCGTCACTGCTAGCCTCTGCTATCATGCCTGCCAGAGGACGACACCCCTTCAATGCAGTCATTCAACACAGCAACAGGAACCTGCAGCAGGTGTGTGACGGCATGGTGGGTGTGCACTACAGGGACCACACTGCTGTCTTCACCACCAGCAGTGGTGCACCCAGAATGGCACTGTACCAAAATGCCATCTGCCAACGAAGAAAGGGACAGCACGCCTTGCTGAAAATCTGTTTGCGCGAAAAACAGGCAGACAGCATCGGCACCAAGAGGGGCAGTGACCACAGGCCTCGCCCCACTGGACGTCTCTCCTCTTCCCCCTTGTTACATCACCGCTCCCTTCCTCCTCCCGTCCATTCACCTACTCCACATATGTTACCAACAAACAATCACACATCACAGTCCTCTCAACCCCAGAACCCTCCTACTCTTCCCCATTCTCCGGCCGACCCACACTACTCGGAAGTCTTTCCTCCCCTCCCTACCCCACTCTAAAAACCCCACCCATCCACTTCGACGACCGGACAGCAGGCCTACTACCACGCGGGGAACTAATTCGTATGGTAATAGAGAGGACTACACTTCGCCTCCACAACCACCACCCCATGATGCCACCGCCTGTGTATCCTCCTATGTTCTTCCCTTCTTTTCCTCGTAGCTTCCCACCTACTTTTTGGCAGTGGCCACACTTCATGCCAATGCCACCAAACTATGGCCAGTTTCTCATAGACTTAAAATCAGTGTGTGTGTGTGTGTGTGTGTGTGTGTGTGTGTGTGTGTGTGTGTGTGTGTGTGTGTGTGTGTGTGTGTGTGTGTGTGTGTTATAAGTATATTTACACTCGTGTTGAAAGTGCAGACTTTGAACTATATGCATCAGCCAATGTGGACTGTGAAATTCCGAATCTGCCGACCATCTGATAAGCTGAAAAGATAAAGTTGTTGCGAACTACATTATTAGCATCTGTGAAGAAAGCAAGACTCTTATATCATAGTTTTATTATACCTGAATGGTGTGTGTGAGCACGCTCAGAAACCTGCTGTGGTGTGGATAAAGCTTCAGTGACACTTGCCACAAGCGTGTTACGTAACTTTGTGAATTTAACTTTGTCATTTTTCATATTCATTATCCTTTTTCATTGAGCATTGTTGGATTTGGTGGTGTGTAAGTGTGTTGTATCACACTTATTTGTAGTTTTGACTTCCTTGTTTCTCATATTCATTATCCTTTTGAATTGAAGATAGTTGTTGTGTGTGTATACCATACAGACATATTGAGTTTGTATTCAAGTGTATCCTTGCTATATATATATATATATATTTTTTTTTTAGTTGCATAAATGGTGCAATCATCTTCAAAGTGGCCACAGGAAGACGGACTACGTATTGGACATCTTAATATAAACCATATACAAAAACAAGTTACATGAGGTTCCTACTATACTGTACATCAAAGACAAACCCTTCCATATATATTGGCTTCACTGAATCAAGACTTTCAGATAATGTCCCTGATGCCGCTGTTTTAATCTCTGGCTACAATATTGTACGCAGAGATCCCACCGAATCAAAATCTACAGGCATATTACTTTACGTTCATGAAACATTAAATGCCCAACGTTTGTATGATCTTGAAAGTTTTGGAATTGAAGCAGTTTGGTTAGTAATCAAGTTAAAGAGAACAAAACCCCATCAAAATAGGATTTGTGTATCGAAACCCAGCCGAAAATGCTGGTTGGATGGACAAGTTTACAGCCATGATGGATGCAGCGTCGCTTGATGCCACAGAATTAATACTTTTAGGTGATTTCAACATTGATCTATTGAAGGGCCAAACATCATGGTCAGATAGGCTACCTCATACAACTTATCTCAAATTATAGACATGCCAA
>JADBJO010000094.1:12500-32500 GCA_016801955.1 Conus betulinus | reverse complement strand
ACAACATGCATGCACACACAAATACACACACACACACACACACCACACACACACACACACACACACACACACACATCTGTCTAAGATAACTGTTTGGTGGATAAACGTTAAATTAAAGAACGAACGAACACTCTCTCTCTCACACACACACACACACACACACACACACACACATCCTTGTGCTTGTGTACCAACGACAAGGCAACGCATTTCCAACAGAGCTTTGTCAACCACCTTGTTAGCGACCTGCTGAATTGGTGCAAGTCACGGTCTTTTGACCCGTGCTGCACGAGCAGCAACTGAGCTCCACCTGTCCATCCTGCTGCATGAGCAACCAGTCCGCGCAGGTGCCCCGGAAGTGGACGCCTCGGCGTGGGAACAAGATGGAGCAGAAGAGTCGCCACCAACTCGACACGACATCAAAAATGAACAAATTTATTGTCAGAGGTCTTCGCAGAAATTTCTTATTGTGACCACATTGATGTTGGGGGCATTGTGCTACGTTCACCTACGTGTGTTTGTCTGCTTAATTAAGATGCGAGAAGTAAATCTTTGAAACTTGCATGCGTAGGGCAAGTGGTTGGAAACAGCGGCTGACATGGCATTTCCGACATCCGGGGTCCAATGTGAATTTCGCTTGGTGTCGGTTGACAGCCTGCGTTGACAGTGATTGACAGCTACCCCACTCTGTGGCTGACAGCGATCCCATTGTGTGATTGACAGTTATCTCATTCTGTGATACACAGTTATCTCATTCTGTGATTGACACTTATCTCATTCTGTGATTGACAGTTATCTCATTCTGTGATCGAGACAATAAGATTTCTATATGGATTGTCCACAGGAGTAGAAGTAATGGGTAAGTTACGTTACATGTGCGTTACGTTACGCGCGCACGCGCGCGCGCGCGCGTGTGTATGGTTCTGTTTCATGTTCTGTCACACATACTTTGTAGACGACTAATTAAGATAATTTCACAATGTTATCAGAATATAGTCATTTAAGTGCGCGCGCGCGCGCGCGCACACACACACACACACACACACGCGCGCGCGCGCGCGCGCACGCACAAACACAGAGGCGGGGGGATGGGGATTGCTATCGATCGATCGAGCACCATCCCATTGGTTTCTTTTTAAAATGATAATTTTTCTTTTGTGTGAGTTCAACAGAGAGAAATTAAACTATTTTAAAAAAAAAAAAAAAAAAACGGATGGTGCTCAGTCAAAAGATCGCCCTCTCCACCTCCCCGCGCGCACACACACACACACACACACTGTGGGTGGGGGTGGAAGTGGGGATTAGGTTGTAGAGGAAAAGGACCGTTGGATAGTGTGGAGGTGAAAAAAAAGAGGAGGGAGGGAATGAGGAATCGGAGAGAAACATCTGAAGTACTTGTGTGTGTGTGTGTGTGTTGTCGGTGGTGGTGGTGGTGGTGGTGGTGGTGTTTCTTGAATTTAGCGTCAGTCTATATTAAGACAGTTCAGATACACTCAGTGTGTGCGTGCGCGCGCGCGCGTGTGCGTGCTGTTTATATTGTTTTTTGTTTCTTTAATTTAACGTCTGTGCACTTTAACTAATACATGATACAGATGCACGCGCGCTCGCGCATTTGTGTATGTGGTTGTGTGTGTGTGTGTGTGTGTGTGTGTGTGTGTGTGTGTGTGTGTGTGTAATGGGGTTGTTATTGTTGTTGTTTCTTATCCAATTCAGTTCAAGTATGTCGACATTAGTGATATCAACAGAGATGTGTGTGTTTGTGTGTGTGTTTGTATGTATGTGTGTGCGCGCGCGCCCGTGTGCGTGCGTACGTGCGTGCGTGTGTGTGGTATGCACGCACATGTGTGCTTGTGGATAGTGATTCCTCGGATCTTTCTTTGCCGATTTCAGTATAAGATTAGTAATCGATTCTTTCCTTGGCTTAAAGAAATTTATTTATCAATACAAAAAAAGTGTGAAGATTTACAGATGATAATTTTTTTTTTTTTTTTTTACAAAAAATCAGTCGATCAGTCAGTCACTCGAGCAGTTTGATGATCAGTCACTGGGATACTCGTCCATTTACCGTTTAATGTGATACGAAATCTGTCCATAATTTTCTCTCGCGTCGAGTTCGTACAGTTCATAATATTGTCCTTACCGGAAAAAAAAATACGACGGCACTTCATTTATGAGCAGTCACTTGTGTAATGAACGAAAAGGCTCGCAAACTCTAAAATACGTTTTGGGAAGATTTCCGCCCCTTCCCCTCTTCTGACTTATTTTCACCAAAGGTAGGACAGATGAAATGATTCCTTATTGATTATGTCCACAGCCATGCTTCCTTTCTCAGTGTGTCCTCATCCATCTTTACATTTTGATAATGTCCTCATCCATCTTTACATTTTGATAATGTCCTCATCCATCTTTACATTTTCATCATGTCCTCATCCATCTTTACATTTTCATAATGTCCTCATCCATCTTTACATTTTCACAATGTCCTCATCTATCTTTACATTTTCACAATGTCCTCATCCATCTTTACATTTTCACAATGTCCTCATCCATCTTTACATTTTCACAATGTCCTCATCCATCTTTACATTTTCACAATGTCCTCATACATCTTTACATTTTCACTATGTCCTCATCAATATATCATTTCTCAGGATGGCCACACCCATCTTTCCTTTCTCGTGATGTTCACACTCATTTTCACTTTCTTTTGATGCCCATAACAAGTCTTTCTTTTCTCATGATGTCTGCTTCCATCTGCCCTTTCTCACAATGTCCACATCCATTTTGGCTTGTTATGATGTCCACACCGGTCCTTTGTATGTTGCTTTCTCTGTGAGAGGCACATTCGGTGGAATCTTTTTTCTTTTCTCTCCTTTCTCATGACGTCATCGTCTATCTTTTTATGGTCATGATAATCAAACCCATCTTTCCTTTTGTCATGGTTTCATAATCCACTTGTCCTTGTTTTTGGTTTTCTTGTCGATCTTTCGTTTTCTTCCCATGGCTGTATCTATCTTTTCTTTTTCATGATGTCCTTATCTTTAGTTTGTTTACGATCTTAATGTTGCAGCTTGTTATTGCCTTTCCTATGATGTTGTCATTGATCTTCCTCGCAGCTGGCGAAGGACTGTCCACTGTGTATACTTGTTTGGATAGTTGCCCTGGTTAGTTCAGGCCTGTCTGCTTTCCTTTATTTTATTTTATTTTATTTTTTAGAAATAGCTGTTGAGATAGGTACATTGGCCATATTAGGGCTATCAACTTGTGTTTGGACAGGTACATTCAGGCGTGATGTTCACATGTATCATAACTTACCTGACAGATAAAAATAACTATTCCAGACAGCATGTGTGTGGGCGTGAAGGATGGGGCAGGGAAAAAGAGGAGAACAGCGCATTAAGATGGGAGGTGGAAATGACAATTTTTATGTCGGAACTTCAAACTGCGAACGCAGTGCGTCACTCCTTGGTCAACCAGGCACCATGTTATTTTTGGTGTAGGAGATCCCTTCATATCTGGCACCGTGTTATCTTCGGGGTAGGATGTTCGTTCATATCTCGTAACATGTTATTTTCGGTGTAGGATATCCGTTCGTAACTGGCACCTTGTAATTTTGGGTGTAAGATATCCATGGCACCATGTTATTTTCGGTGTAGGAAATCGGTTCATATCTGGCATAATATCATTCTCGGTGTATGGTATCCGTTCATTTCTGGCACCGTGCTATTTTCAGTGTAGGACATCAGTTTATTGTGTATATCTGGCACATATTATTCTCGGTATATGGTATCCGTCATAAACTGGCACTGTGCTATTTTCGGTGTAGGATTTCTGTTCACATTCAGCACCGTGTTACTTTGTCAGGTGTGGGCTGTCCACACACACCCGGCACCATGTTACTTTCTGCGACATGTAGGCTATCCGCGCATAGCTAACACCGTGTTTCTTTCGCCGTGATGTGTGTTCTGGTGTCCGTGATACGTTTGTCGTAAAATGAAGGATGATGTGCGTGCACTCCTCGCAGCATGTTTGCTTCATCCGCAATGTGTAGGATATCCGTGCTCACGTGGCACCATGTTACTTTTGCCGTAAGGTGTAGGATACCCAATCCACCCCTGACATTGCTACTTTTTCCGTAAGGTGGAGGAGACCCGGTGAATGGAGGATACACAGTGCACACCAGTCACTGAGCTACGGCGCACGCCTGACATTATGCTTCTTTCGCCGTAAAGTGTAGGATACCCGGTGCACACCTGACATTGTTACGCAAGTCATGACAGTCATTGTATACTGAAATGAAGAAACATTTTTCTGTGATAACTCTTAACATGCTAAAACTTGTCAGTCAGTTGGCGGGGGGGGGGGGGGGGGGGGGGGGGGGGGGGGGGGGGGGGGCACTAGGGGATGAAAAGCAAGGCTGCTTCTCTAGTTCTCATTGCTGCCGATCTTCCACCATCTCGTGCAGATTCCATGCGCGCTGAATTTTTTTTTTTCTAATACAAGTTGTATCTTATTTGCCTTCCATCAAAGTCGATTCTCTCTCTCTCTCTCTCTCTCTGGTTTGCACCCTCCCCACCCCCTCACTTCCACCCAGGTCCCCTTTTGCACTAAAAAAACTGTTAAACCATATAGTTGTTCTTCCGTTCTCATTGGACCATACTGGAGTTGCGACATAGAATGGGATGTTGAAGGACGTATACAATGGAAGCAATGGTCACACTGAGCACTGATCATGGCCTGGAGAAGCTGGCGTCTTTGTGAGCTCTCTTTGTTTTCATGACATAGCAGCGCCTTGCGGAGAGTTATGACGGCCATAACGCTTTTTTCCTCCCCATCGGTTTTAGAACTGTGCCCCCCCCCCCCCCCCCCCCCCCTCTCTCTCTCTCTCTCTCTCTCTCTCTTCTCTCTCTCTCTCTCTCCCGGTAGCCCCTTTCCCCCTGTATTTCTTTCTTTCAGAGATCTCTTCTTTTTCTTCCCCATCGGTTTTAGAACTGCTGCCCCCCCCCCCCCCCCCCCCCTATCTTTCTTTCTTTCTTTGTTTCTTCTCATAGATCTGTTATTTCTTTAGCCAGCAAAAAAAAAAAAGTTTAAAAAAAATAGATTTTCTCAATGGGTGAGAGTCTTGGTGTATTGGTTGACGAAACTCGTTTCAACTTTCTTCACCTTGGATTAGTCGTACCCCCAACGTCGAGCGCAGAAGAATCGGTTCCTTCCGTCCCTGTCCTAACGAAGAGGCTGTTTCTACTTTCATACACTCCTTTGTCCATTGTACACCAGATAACGGGAAATCTTTTATAGCCTCAAGGGAAATCAGAACAGTGCTGCGCGACGTGTTTTCGGATCCTCTTACCATGCCTCTGTTGCACGTGTCTCTGTTGTTCCCCTTTCGCGGTCGCACGTTGAACAAAGGATATTTTCCAATCTCCCCTGTCGATGAAGTCGCTTGAAGACCAGACTCCAGCGTGTCACTCTGAACCCTTCAGTCCGTCCACACCTCTTCATCTTCGTTCTGCTGCTGACACCCATCATCTACAGACTTCCTTCTTTTAGCCCTGAATCCTACAGCTAATGTTTTCCTTTCATACCAGGGTCCCTCCATTGCAGTGACAGCCCCCTTTCTCCTTCAGCCAAGCAGACCTGTCCACCGAGTTTTTTACAGCTTTCCGAAAATTGTTTCTTCGAAGAAAGCGTTCTGACCCTTTACCCGTCACCCTTTTATTCAGTCTACGACTTCTCTGACTCTTTGGCATGGATGTGTGTGTGTGTGTGTGTGTGTGTGTGTGTGTGTGTGTGTGTGTGTGTGTGTGTGTGTGTGTGTGTGTGTTTGTGTGTGTGTCAGCGTGTTGTGTGTGTGCATTTGAAATGTACGTGTTGACATGCGCAATTGATGACAAAATTTTGTTAGATCGTGTTGTCATGACTGTCGTGATGTACTGGGCATGTAGCAGCAGCAGTGCAGCAGTAGTAGTAGTAGTAGTAGTAGTAGCAGTAGTAGTAGTAGTAGTAGTAGTAGTAGTAGTAGTAGTAGCAGTGTAGTAGTAGTAGTAGTAGTAGTAGCAGCAGCAGCAGCAGCAGCAGTAAGAGTCGCGACGAAGCACCACCAGACATAAGTGCTAGAAAGCGCAGTACTCGTTGTAAGCCAAAAATGATGTTGATACTTGGCATAGGTATATTGTTGCTAGTAATTACTGGCACTGTGTAATTTCTTAATCTTTTTCCCCGTGTCACTCAGTGCTGACTCGGGTGAAATTCGCTTTTATCCGTGCTGTGTGTGTGTGTGTGTGTTTTTTTTTTTTTTTTTTCCTTTGTTTGTTTTTAACTGATCCTCTTCCCGCTCACCTCCCAGCCCCTCCCATCTTCCCGCTATCTCTCCTTCTCCTTCCTCCTTTATAATAAAACCGCGCTAATTGGGAAACATGTTTAGCCTGCTTCTTTTTCTTTTCTTTTTCACAAAATGTAAAACAGGTATGGGGTATAGAATGAGTCATTCAGCAGTGTAAACAAGCATATGTAACGCTTTGCATTGAACGACGTGTTAAGGTCGATTTCACAGTTGATTTGAACCATTTCTGTCGTTTGAGGGATTTTCACATTCGATTCTGACAGGGTTTAATGTGGTCAACATGAAATGAGGTTTGAAGGGAAAGTCAGTAGAATTAGATTGTGACCACATTCTGACAGGTCTATACTGCCTTTTCACTGGTTGTTCCGTGCCATCCCTCAGGGTTGTTTGTTGTGTGTGTTTTGTTTGTGTGTTTGTGGTGTGTTTTGTGTGTGTGTGTGTGTGGTTTTTTTTTTCATTGTTACAGTTTTGAAAGTTTCAGGACGGTTGATAGAAAACGTCATTTCGAATGGGTCAAGAGTATCAAATAGTGACAACATTATGAAGTTTCCTTATGATTGATATGAAGTGAAATTTTAAACGAGGTCGGGTGGGGGGGGGGGGGGGGGGGGGGGAGGTGACCTATATTCTTACAAGCTTCAACGTGATTCGTGTTCAGGAAAATTTTAAGTGAGTTCAGGGGAAATAAATAGTGACTATGTTCCGAGATTTCAGAATGAGGCGTTGAGAATTCTGACAACGTTGTCTGACAACGCTTAGCTATAAAATGAAGTTTAGATCAGGAGAATTTGGTAAGTGTTAACACTCTTGAGGTCTAGTGTAGTCGACGAGGAATAAACTCAGAAGAGGGGTCAGGAGATTAGTAACTAACGACCAAACAGTGCGACATTCTCCCCAGTATTGACAGAAAAAAAAAAGACATTAAAAGAAAAAAAAAAGGGCACAGACCACAGTCCCGGGGCCGCTTACGATTTCATTCAGCTAGCACACGCCAAGTCAATAAACAAAGACGCACACGACCACACCCAACACTTTCCTCAGATTAACAACAGTCAGGGACTGATCAGACAAAATGTGCAGTTATATTTAGTGTGATGTGAAGCTCAAAAAGAAAGAAAGAAGATCACCTTCTTCCGCTTCATTGTGTCTGTTTATAGGGCCTAGTAGCATCGAGTGCAGAAAGGGCTGCTAGGACTTTGAAACTCATAGGTATCTTAAAAGAGTTATCTTAATAGTAATCGTTTTAATCGGATAGGTGGCTTGTGAACGCCACACACACACACGCACGCGCACGCGCGCGCGCACACACACACACACACACACACACACACACACACACACACACACACACACACACACTGTGCGCGCGCAGTCACACGCACGTAAATGCACACACCTAAACATACATACACGCGCGCGCGCGCATACACACAGCCATACACATACGCGCGCGCGCGTACACACACACACACACACACACACACGCACGCACGCACGCACGCACGCACACATACATAGTCACACACACACACACACACACACACACACACACACACACACACACACACACACACACACACACGTGCGCGCGCGCATTCACACGCACGTAAACACACACACCTAAACACATACACATACGCGCGCGCGCGCGCGCACACACACACGCACGCACACACACACACACACACACACACACACACACACACACACACACACACACACACACAGAGTGAGAGAGAGAGGTGGACAAACAGCGACGGAAGGACAGACAGGGAGAAAGACAGACAGACAGACATACTGACGGATCGACAGACGGACGGTCGGAGGGAGAGAGAGAGAGAGAGGACGGACGGACGGTGAGTGAGTGAGTGAGTGAGAGAGAGAGAGAGAGAGATTCTATTTCAGCCCCGTCATGGCCTTTTTCCTCACTTATTCTCACGATCCGTCTTCAAACCCGACTTCCTGCCCTTTGAGACAAGTTTCAACAACAATCCACCCCCCTTGGTGGACGTCCGCCCGAACCCTCAGCACCGGGATCAACCCCAGTGCCATCAAACGGTGGTTCCAAGCACCTTCCCTCCTGAATCTCCCCCCTCTTTCGACTTCAGACTGGGGTCAACAGAGGGTGCCATCTCTCCTTGGTTCTAGACAAAAGTGATCCTCCGCCCCCACCAAAGAATGTTCTAGGTCACAGGTGCTAAAAAAGCAAACAATCCTCCACAGCTACGGGGCCAATGGCGCAGTCAGATGGTATTAAATACGCCTAATGACTCGTGAATGCTCAGTTACGTGGACAAAAAAAAACAACAAAAACAGCAACGGTTACAGTGATTATCGAAAACAATTAAAAAGGGGGGGGGGGGGGGGGGGGGGGGGGGGGGGGTAAGGTTCCCACAGCTAACAAGGCCAATGGCGCAGTCAGATGGTACTAAATACGCCTAATGACTCGTGAATGCCTTGTTGCGTGGACTAAAAAAAAAAAAAAAAAAACAGGATTAATGTGATCATCGAATGAAGGAAAAAAACTCCACAGCTAGCAGGGCCAATGGCGCAGTCAGATGGTATTAAATACGCCTAATGACTCGTGAATGCCCTGTTACGTGGACTAAAAAAAAGTTAGTGTTTAGTGTTGTTATTGAATTCAGGGGTTAAAAAAACGGCTAACGGGGCCAATGGCGCAGTCAGATGGTATTAATACGCCTAATGACTCGTGAATGCCCTGTTACGTGGTCTTAAAAAAGGTTAGTGTTATCATTGAATTCAGGGGTTAGAAAACGGCTAACGGGGCCCATGGCGCAGTCAGATGGTATTAAATACGCCTAATGACTCGTGAATGCCCTGTTACGTGGTCTAAAAAAGGTTAGTGTTATCATTGAATTCAGGGGGTAGAAAACGGCTAACGGGGCCCATGGCGCAGTCAGATGGTATTAAATACGCCTAATGACTCGTGAATGCCCTGTCATGAGGACTGAAAAAAGTTGATTAATCGTCGAATAAGGGGGGGGGGGGGGGGGGGGGGGGGGGGGGGGGGGGGGGCCACAGTTAACACGGCCAATGGCGCAGTCAGATGGTATTAAATACGCCTAATGACTCGTGAATGCCCTGTTACGTGGACAAGGTTGCTGTTACCATATTATAGCATAAAGAAAGATAGCATATAACTGCTAGAAGCACGCATGTGGGTCAGTTGACCATCGCCAGCTCACGTCGGGTCATGGACCTCTAGAACCATGGAGAGCTGGCACCCTGTGTTGGTCCCGAGACGAGGGGGGAGCCAAGGAGGGCGGGTCCGCGGAACCGCCGTTTGATGGCGGGTGGGATTGGGCGGGGGGGTTGATCTTCGGTGGTGCTGGGGTCGGGGTCGTCTGTCTGTCAAGGGGGGGTCGGTTTGTTTGGAATCTGTCTCAAAGGGAGGATGAGGGTGTTGAAGGTGGATCGGAGAATAACTGGGGAGAAAGTCTGGTGGTTCTGAAATAGAATCTTACACACACACACACACACACACACACACACACACACACACACACACCACACACACACACACACACACACACACACACACATATATATACATACATACATGCATACATACACACGCGCGCACACATGTACACCCTCACACACACATACGCATTAAGGTGGTAGGGCGGACGGGATAATCGCAACAGGAAGGCAGGTGGGAAGGGTGGGGGATGAAAAGGAAGAGAGGGGTGGTAGAGGGTTTATGGAACACCACACCGATAACGTCGGAACATCAATGTATCAGTACATAAAGCCCCAGGCGTCTGTGAACTGGTCTTACGTATTGTTTTAGAAATTCGTACAGCCCTGATATGGTTTACATCTGAGCCACTCCAAAAAGACATGCCGCTTATGGTTCTATAAATAGTCCTCTTTTCCCCAGTTCTCATTCACGTACGATTTTCTGGTGCTCATCACAACTCTCTTTTTTGTGTTTTTTCTTTTTTACTTCCTTTTCTTCTCACTGTCATTCTTTCACACCAGAATATATTGAACTTTTCAGTCCAGTTTTCTCTCCACTCCCTGCCTTTCAAGTTTGATCCTTGATGTTCTCCAGAGACCCTTCACTTCATGGCATTAACATGGTGTAGACGTGCTGAGAGGATTGGACACACCACCCACAGTTTCCATCTCCGTCCAGTGGTCGTTTCTCCATTTTCCTCCGCAGATGTCTTCTTTTCATATTTAATGGATCTGAACCCGAGACCCATTACTTTTCCCCCCCCCCCCCCCCCCCCCCCCCCCCCCAACCCCCTTAATTCTTTAGCCCATTCATTAACGTCATACCCGCTGTTGTACATTATTCATGTTTCCATATTCCTCATTTCTCTTATGTCATATTTGATCTTTTCCCACTGCATCTCCGACCTTTGAAGCCCTGAAGTCCCCCCCCCCCCCCTTTTTTTTTTTTTATTCTTCTGTACTACAAACAGTTCATTCATGCACTGCTGATCTATTATTCTGCATTGCTACGAACTTATGATACAGTCATTACCGTCACAACCCCTTCTCTTTCGGCGGTATTGAACAGTGGGATGGCCGGACCAAATTCAACCACATCTAGTTCTCCCCTTCCCATCTCGCCCGTCATTTATCGTTCTTATGTTCTTCTCCAGTCCATCATTCATTCTCTGAAACTCCTTTCCTCCTCCAGAGCATCAAAATCAGTTTCACTTTTGTTTTTATCGTCACTCGTCCATCATTCATCTTTCCCACGTTGCTCAGTTACCGTTCCTTTCATCTGTGATCATTCTCATGTCTTCTTCTTCTCACCTTGTTCTTCATTGACTGTTGTCATGTTCTGCCCCCGTCTTTCACTCAGCGTTTTTGTGTTCTCTTCATCTCATCGTGTCAACCATTCATTATCAACGCGTTACCGTCTTCTCACTCCGTTTCATTCTGTGCTGATTGTGCCCACTGTTACTCTGTCGCCATCCTGTTTTCGTTATCGCCGTCATCTTCACGCCCTTTTCACTCCTTCGCTTTCCTCATCCGTTCTTCGTTCACCGGCGTGGCAGCAGCCTTCCATCTGTTATTCATCTGTTCTGTGTTCTTCTCTTCCCCTCCAGTCCAACATTCATTATTGCCTTGGCTTTCTCCCGTCCAGCATTCACCATTCTCGCGTTTCACCTCCCCACTCCAAACCCCCACCCCTCTCAAGTCCCCGCAGTCCTTTCATCATACTTGCCCTTTTGCCCAGTCCAACATTCCTCATGTTCACGTTTTTCCATTTTCACGTTTTTCCGCAGTCCCACATTCATCATACTTGCGTTTTTGCCCAGTCCAACATTCCTCATTTTCATGTTTTTGTTCACATTTTTTCCGCAGCCCAGTCCAACATTCCTCATTTTCACGTTTTTCCGCAGTTCAACACTTCTAGTTCTCGTATTCACCGTTTTCCTCCATCCAACATTCATCATGTTCACGTTTGCCTCTGTCCAACATTCATTATTTTACCTTTCCTCTATTCGACATTCATCATTTTCACCTTTTCCCTGATCGAATATTCATTATTCTCGCGTTTTCCTCCGTCTAAAATTCATCATTCTCACATTTTCCCCGCTCTCCCAAAATGCTTTATTATCGCGTTTTCCCAGTCCGTCTCACGTGTTCCCTGTCCGATATTAGTCGTTCACACTTTCCCGCAGGTCCAACATTCATCATTTTTACGCTTCCCTTCTTTCAACATTCATCATTTTTGCGTCATCCTCTTCATCAAGTTCGCTTTTCACCATTTCCCACGTTCTCTTCTCTAATTTCGTCCGTTATTCATTCGTCGTTCTTTCATTATTCTTTTCTGGTTGCATTCAGCATTCGCTTTTTCTGGTTCTGTTCTCATTCCATTCATCTTTAGATAACTCTTACGATGTCCATTTTCATGTACTTCCCACCTTCCTCCCTCTTATCTCCCTTCTCCAGTTTCCTCTTCATCATTCTCACCTCTCCTTTTCTCTTTTTGTGTAAACACTCATCTTTCCCTTGTTTCATTTCTTTTATTCTGGCCATCACTGCACCATTCCCTCGCTGTCTAGCGTTCATTCATCTATTGCCCCACACTCCTTTCTTCATTTCCTTCTTATCCCGTCCTTCATCGTTCTCACGATATATTCCCATCCACAGTTCTGTCCGTCACCTTCCATCACTGTCATCTCATCTTCTTTTCTCACTTCACTTTTCTTTTCTACCCCTCGTTCCTAGATATCACTTTCGATCTTATTATCCACTCCCTTTTGTCATCCTTTATCATGATGCTGATTTGCTTAATCGGGGCCAGATTCGATCATGATTGTTCTCCGGACTCTCCTTTGTCACTGACATGTTCCATTTTTATCATTCCAATAACCATCGCAATTTGCCGTATTTTTCTTATAAATCGGGGCCAGATGCGCCGTCTGAAAAAAAGTCTCAAAGTCACAAATGCAAAGTGAAATCAAAATCCACTTCGTCACTGACATCTTAAAGGATTATTACTTCATTAACAACTGAACAAACATATCACTGACCACACACCGTAACTTTTTCAACATTAATTTTTTCACGTTCGTTCTTCCCCCCGTCTTCTTTCATCATTATCACGTTCTTCTTTTCTCCTTTCACCATTCATTTTGGGATTTCTTCCGTCCGTTTATTGGACCCCTTTTCCTTCTCCTGTTGTCTCTCTTTCGTCATTTCACGCTCTTGTTTTCAATCCGCTCATACCGCTAATCTCAATGTTCCAGTCCCGTCAGTCATGCACCATGTTCTCGTTCTTGTCATTTAGTCATAACCTTCGCGGTTTCTTGTTTTCATTGTATCTGATATCCACGTTCCTTCTTTCCTTCCTTCGTCATACTTACGTTCTCTTGTTCTTGTCCTTCATAAACCATTCCTTCCGTTAACATCTTCGCATTCTTCTAATCCCGTCTATCATTCGCTACTTCTAGTCCTATCCATCACTGACATTTCTTACGTCTTCCTCCTTCCATTATACATCGTCTTCATGTTCTTCTCTATTCATCTCGTCATGTCGTGTTTTTTATCTCCTCACTTCGTCCATCAGTCTCGTCATCACTTCATCTGTTTCTTCCTTTACTGAATCATTCAGACATTGTCTTTATTTTATGTAGTCCATCGTCCTGACGCTTTTTTTTCTCTCTCCCTCTCTCTGTCCCGTGTCCTGTCCATCATTCATTTTCACCTTTTTCTTCTTTCACCTCGTGAAAAAAGTATTGTTATCTCGTTTCGTTTTTCCCAGTTTGTCCATCACTCGATCATTCTCAGGCTGTGCTATCTTCATATAGCTGAATCGATCATTCTCATGCTCCTCTCGTCTTTTCCCTCTTCTGAACCTTCTCTTGCTACTGTCCTGTCCACCGTACATCATGTTCAGATTCCCCTCTCTCCCCTCTCCTCCATGGATGTAATGGCAACTCATCCGACCTTTCATTTATAATTGTCTGTTATTCATCGTTCACGTTTTCTCCTTTCATACTTCCTTCACTATTCTTAAGTTCCGTTGTAACCCTATCTATTATGCCTTCTTTCACATTCTTATCACCTCGTCCGAATATTTTTTTTCATCATTCTCTCGTTCTTCTCCCATCCCACTTTCATCTTCCTCTCCTTTCCCCGTCATTCATTCATCATTTTCCCTTTTCTTATCATTCTCACATTGTCTTCGCGTCCGTTCCGTGATCTTTGGGGTTTCTGAAAGAGAATAACATATTTCATCTGATTTAAGACGTTACGGAAGAAAGATTTTTAACGAAGTTTCTGGTGCGTTTTTAGATGTGTTTTAAAGAGATGTGTGAAAGAAGTTGTTGTTGTTTTTGTTTGTTTGTTTTTTTTTTTAATGACTTGAGTTGATTTTAACGTGGTGACAGCCCTGATGTGGCCCTCTCAGGTCGGCTGGGCTATAAGCAACATTACCTTACTTACCATCATGTCCTGTTCATCATTCGTCATTTTCACGCTCTTGTCCCATCAGCCATTTGTTGTTCCCATTCCCCCCTCCAGTCAGCAGTCATTGTCACTTTCCTCTGACATCAGTCATTCGTCGCTTTCACGTTCTTCTCCAGTCAGTCAGTCATCGTTTCAAGTTCTTCTCCACTCAGTCATGCATCGTTTTCAGGTTCGTCTCTAGTCGGTTATTCATCGTTTTCATGTTATTCTCCAGTCAGTCATGCATCGTTTTCAGGTTCGTCTCTAGTCGGTTATTCATCGTTTTCATGTTATTCTCCAGTCAGTCAGTCATCGTTTTCAGGTTCGTCTCTAGTCGGTTATTCATCGTTTTCATGTTATTCTCCAGTCAGTCAGTCATCATTTTCAGGTTCGTCTCCAGTCGGTTATTCATCGTTTTCATGTTATTGTCCAGTTAGTCACTTACCATTGTAACGCTCTTCTCCGGTCATTCCTTGATCCTTTTCACATTCTTCTCCCGCCAGTCATTCGTCATTTTCACCTTAACTCACAGCAACAAAGTTGTGGCTAAAACCAGAATGGTACCATTTTCTGATTTTCATCATTCTGAAATATCCGAATTCAAAAATGTGCACGTGTGGAAAAATAAAAGAAGAGTAATGATAAGAAACTGCCATTGTTTCCTTTTAAATTTGGAAGCATTGTTAGCATCACAT
Organism: Conus betulinus; assembly: GCA_016801955.1. NCBI lineage: Eukaryota > Metazoa > Mollusca > Gastropoda > Neogastropoda > Conidae > Conus > Conus betulinus. Next base: position 17,521 of record JADBJO010000094.1, on the reverse strand, counting down.
CTTTTGACAGAGCATAGACGTTTGTAAGACACTCTTGGAGAGCAATTTATAGTCAAGCCTCACTTCTGATATCAAGAGTTGAAGAAAGGAAGATGAGACTATAATCTGTTCATCAAAGTCCAAGATCTTTTATTACATACGAGGAATTTAACAGACATTTGAAGTCTTTCTTTTCGCGTAAGAGTGTTGCTGGAATTGTATTTATTGTTAAAAATGCCAGAAGATCGTTTTAAAAAACTTCTGGGAAAAAGTATTTATAATACATCAGGCCCCTTAAAGAAAAAAAGGCTGATGCACACACAAGATAATAAACCCGAAAAGAAAAAGGTTAGCCATATTTCTTGACTCCAGAAAGTCCAATCAATTCAAAATTATGCTGCAAAACTCGAGCCCAGGTAAGTGGTGACGTTCCACACTCTGTACTGGCTTCCACTGAGGATACGTGCGCGCGCGCGCGCGCATGTGTGTGTGTGTGTGTGTGTGTGTGTGTGTGTGTGTGTGTGTGTGTGTGTGTGTGTGTGTGAGGTGAGGTGAGGTGAGGTGTGGTGTGGAGAGAGTGTGTGTGTGTGTGTGTGTGTGTGTGTGTGTGTGTGTGTGTGTGTGTGTGTGTGTGTGTGTGCGAGCGAGCGCGTGCGTGCCTGTGTGTGTGTGTGTGTGTGTGTGTGTGTGTGTGTGTGTGTGTGTGTGTGTGTGTGCATGCCTCTGTGTGTGTGTGTGTGGGGGGGGTACGTACGGCTAGCGTGCGCGCGCGTGTGCTTGAATATGAATATGTGTGCGTGCACGCACGCGTGGTTGTATATATATACATGTGCAGACGCGAGTGTGTGTGTGTGTGTGTGTGTGTGTGTGTGTGTGTGTGTGGGTGTGTGTGTGTGTGTGTGTGTGATACGTACGTCTAGCGTGCGCGCGCGTGTGCTTGAATATGAATATGTGTGCGTGCACGCACGTGTGGTTGTATAGATATACATACATGTGCAGACGCGAGCGTGTGTGTGTGTATGTGTGTGTGTTTGTGAGCGCGTTGTGTGTTTTGTGTGCGCGTGTCTGTCTGTGTGAGATGTGTGTTCTGCGTGCGGGCGCGCATGGTTATGTTTAGTGCTCGCGCATGTATAGTCGTGTGAGTGCGCGCGCTTGCGCTTGTGTGTGTGTGTGTGTGTGTGTGTGTGTGTGTGTGTGTGTGTGTGCCTACTCGCATTGTTCTGTGTGTGTGTGTGTGTGTGTGTGTGTTCGGGCGCGCGTGCGTGCGTGTGTGTGCGGGCATTGTATGTGTGTGCGCGGGCGCTCGTGTTTTTGTGTTTTTATGTGCGCGGGGGACGGGGGGGGGGGGGGGGTGGAAGGGGGCAGCGAGTGAGTTGACTCTTTCGAGCAGCCATGTCAATTGATGTGTTTATGGAGGAGCCAGAGGATAGGGGGAAAGATGGGTATGGAGAGGCGTCGAATGAAACACGTTTTTGTGTTGTTTTGACCAGTTGTACTGTTTTTGATTGACGTTGTCAAACAGGTTTCGATCACATTTTTTCATGTAGTTTTTTTGCACATTGCTGGGAATACGGCTTCACTTGGTGTAGATCGCGGGTGTTCCTCTCTCTCTCTCTCTCTCTCTCTCTCTCTCTCTCTCTCTCTCTCTCTCTCTCTCTCTCTCTCTCTCTCTCTCTCTCTCTCTCTCTCTCTCTCTCTCTCTCTGTACTTATACCTTTTTCTCTTGTGTTTACTATTATTCGCGGATGATGCTTTAATGTTTTGTGGCATTGACTTTGACGATCATAAACCTTGCTTATAATGATTTTTTTTTTTTACGGGGAGAATCCGACATTATTGCCACAACATTAAGTGTACATGGCAAAACTTCGCAACTTTCACTAGACGAAGTTTTGGGATCCTCATTTGACAAGAAATTACATAGGCAGTTGAGAATTTGATAATGACAGCAAGGAAAAGGTCGAAAGTTTTGACAGCAGTTGATGCTTAGCCATGGGATCAAGGTACATACAACAACAATAAACCTCCATTACCACAGTCACTAGCCTCGTCCGATCAAAAATTGATGTATGAATAAGTTTACTTTTTAACCTTGCATAGCTTGTTGAATGAAGTACAATCTACAGACAGCAGAGCTGTTAAATTAGTTCTTAGCAATCTGATACATACAAATATGTTGAATTCATACCATGAAGCTGGCTTAACAACTTTTTTCAGAATAAGGTAAGTTGTCAAAGGCTAATCGTTTTTATTTGAAGTCTTTGTTCATGAATTCAGAAACAGAGAAAGTATTGTTAGGCTCTGGTAACGAGTACCTGAAAAGAGCTAGACACACGCTATGTCTCGTCAGCCAGTTGTAAATTGTAGAAACGAATTATAAAACAAAACAAAAGCAATTGTGTTCTTTCATCTATTTCATCTATTACATCGGGTCTAACAGTGCTTGTCATACCTCACTAAGAGAACCGGCAGGTCAGATTTGATAATAATTATATTTCACTGACGACAGGTGAAAAGATTAACATTTTATTAGCTGATAAAGATGATAACGTGAACATTTTATATTTTGACACTCAAGAGCATTTGAAAGCCGTGTATCCAAATTATTAGAAACATGCCAACAGATGGCACAATCCCTGATTCACGCACACGCTCTGCATTGAAAAGTCATTTGAAATACAAAAATAATGTTGTCTTGGTATCACTAATATCTGTTTCTTTTTCCCAGGTCCGTGTGAAATGATGGGGGCGTGGCACTGAAGAAATGTTCACCACATTCCTCTGGTCCTGTTGGTTATGCTCAGAGGCCTTAGGCTCTACAGATGGTAGTTCACCACATTCCCCCAGTTTCTTCGGTTGTGCTCAGAGGCCGTAGGCTCTGCAGATGGTAGTTCACCACATTCCTCCAGTTCTGTCATGGCACTGAAGAAGTGTTCACCACATTCCTCCTCCAGTTCTGTCCTGGCACTGAAGAAGTGTTCACCACGTTCCTCCAGTTCCGTCATGGCACTGAAGAAGTGTTCACCACGTTCCTCCAGTTCTGTCGGTTATGCTCAAAGGCCTCAGGCTCTACAGGTGGTTTCCCTGTCCCTTCATCAATATTGTCAGTCCATCGTCTCCTTCCCCTTGGTCTCGCTCCTTCAACACTTTCCTCGAGGATTATTCTAGCAGGGTCGTTTGGATCTTCATGACAATGCAACTTAGTTTCTTTGCTTTGCTTTGCCGGTGTCAGCAAATCTTCGTATGGCCCGATGTGTGTATGTTTTTTTTTTTTTTTATGGTCTGGCACACTTGTTCAGTTGTGATATAATCAGTTTATCTGACGTATGCCTTCCCATGACTCTTCATTTCTGTGCTTGGGTTCTTTTTTTTCCAGGTTCATGTCGCGTGTGCTTACAGGAAAAATACGCCCGTGCATGTAGGAGCCAGGTCTGTGTTTCACCGAGATGTTATTGTCTCTCCATACAGGATTCAATCTGGACAGAACTGATGTCTTTGCTGCTCTTGAGAGGGTATTGGATTGAAATCCCAAACCGCTGAAAATAAATCCCAGATATATAAACTGTTTAACAGTTCCTCGCTTCTATCCATGGCTATATCGCTGCTGGAGGTGGTGGTGTGGTTGGCCATTAGCTTAGTCCTCGCGGTGTTCATATCCATGTATGTCTCGCAGATGTTTCATTCAGTGTTTTAACCAGTTTATTTAGTTCTTGTTCAGTGCCTGCCAGGCCCTCGAAGTTCTCTACAAAGTGAAGGTTGGTGACAGTTCTTACAGTGCTGATTGTGTTGACATGATCTTCAAGTGGATCATTCATGATGCATTCCAGGACTATGTTGAAAAGTAGTGGAGAGTAAAGGGGCCTGACGAATCCTAACTGATATGGGGACCACTTTCCAGTCGCGCCCTTTTTGAGTACTGCACTGGTCGCTTTACGTACATATGGTGGATGTTGATTAAAACTTTGTCCCGAAATCAAATTTCTTCATAACAGCGTAGCATCTCTTGACAGAGTCTGTCAAACGCCGTCTTTGAAGTCTGTGAGGACACGACAGAATTCCTCCTGGTGTTGCAGGAGTTTATGTCGAAGGGTTAAAGATCTGTTCGATGATACTTCAGCCTTTCAGATACAGCAGTGCCTGTTTACAACTATGATCTATTCAGAAATACTTTAAACATTACATTGCTTACATTACTAACCTAACTGATCTTGCGGTTGTTCTGGCAGTGTTGAGGATTTCCTGTCTTTGGAAGTGTAACCATTAGTGATCGAGTCTCTTTGGCGTTAGCCACTCGCCAGTGTACGAGATTGTGTTGCAGATGGCAGTTAATATATCAGTTACTGCCTTTCCGCCATATTCAAGTGTTCTGAGCGATGTTGTTCAGCTTTTCCGTGTTTCAGCGACTTTACTGCTACTACGACATCTTCGACAGAGGGTTGGAAAGTGATCACAATTTGCTGAATCTTGAATTGTCAGCATACTTGGATCTCTTTTGTTCTGTTGTAGAGCTCAAAGCAAAGTTCCTCCGTCTTCTTATGATTTCTTTTTGCATGAGACAGTCAGTATCTTTGTCCTGAGTGGTGTTGACTTTAATTAAAGTGTTAACGATCTTATGTTCATCCCGTCTAACATTCACCATTAGCATCCTCTTCTCTCCTCATTCCGTCCGTCATTCATTTTCATTACATGTCCACTTCTCGTTCCTCGTCATCATTCATCACACTTCCATTCTCATTTCTATCCCGTTGTCATGTACAGTCGAGTCCCCACGTTCTCCTGTACTCATTCTGTCCGTCATTTGTCATGCTTACAGTTCTGCCGTTAATCGTTCATCGTTCCCGAGTTCTCTGCACAGTCCTCATTTTCACGATGTTTACTTTTCTCCCAGTCCCATCATTCATTTATCGTTCGGGCGTTCTCTTTTCCCCTCCGGTCCATCATTGATCTCTTCCAGTCGTCGTCGTCGTCTCTTCTCAACCGTTATTCATTACCACGTTCTCCTCTTTTTCTGCAGTCCACAGTTCATCGGTTTTACGTTTTGC
>JADBJO010000094.1:0-10000 GCA_016801955.1 Conus betulinus | reverse complement strand
ATTCGGCGGGCGCGTACGGTGATACACAGATGCGGGGCGTGACGTGGGTGGGGGTACAAGAGGCGCGGATGCTGGTCGTGACACGGATGGGGTGGGGGTGGGGAGAAGCGACTACAGGGTATGACGTGTGGGAAGAGTGGGGCGCGGATGCAGGCTACGCTATGGGTATGGGCTCACGGCTGCAGCGTACAACATGGCAGTGGATATAAAGGACGGGGACACAGCGTATAACATGGGTGGAGATGCGGATGGTCGGGGGGACGTGGAGGAAGTGCAGCTGTAGAGTGTTACATGAGGGGGGGGGGGGGGGGGGGGGGCAGCAGGCACGGGATTCAGGCTTTGGCGTGGGAGGGGGGAGGGAAGGCGGGATGAAGATACAAGGATTGACATGGGGTGTGGATGCAGGATTGTAACAAGATTGGGTTTTTTTTTTTAGGGGGGGGGGGGGGGGGGGGGGGGCGCAAAATTCGGGCGTGACACGTTTGGAAATATGGGTGGAGGGTGTGGTGGTGTGGTGTGGGCGCAGATTTCCGCGCCTGACCTGGATGGGGGCAAAAGAGGAAGAGGGGTGGCGGTGGGGGGGGGGGGGTGGAGGAAAGGATGGGCGTCAAGGGTGCACTGATTTTGGGGCCTGACATGGGTTGAGGTTTGGGAGGCGTGGGTTTCAGGGCGTGACACAAGAGAGTGGAGATTTCAGGGCAGGGTAGGATGAGCGTACAGGGGGCGTCGAAGAAAGAAGGGATGCAGATGGGCATATTGGGACAGAGGGATGACAATGCATGGCGTTACACGGAAGAAAGCATGTGTGGATGAAGGTGTGACGTTGGTGGGCGTATATTGGCAGAGGGGGTGTGGATAAAGGGCGTGACATGGTGGGTGTAATGGGGCAGAGGGGTGGATAAAGGGCGTGGCATGGTGAGTGTATTGGGGCAGAGGGGGTGTGGATAAAGGGCTTGGCATGGTGAGTGTATTTGGGGCAGAGGGGGTGTGGATAAAGGGCTTGGCATGGTGAGTGTATGGGGCAGAGGGGGTGTGGATAAAGGGCTTGGCATGGGGTGGATAAAGGATAAAGGGCTTGGCATGTGGGGCGTATTGGGGGGGGGGGGGGGGGCGCAGATGAAGGGTGCGACGTGGGCGTCTTATTGACGTGGGCAGAGGGAGTGGATGAAGGACGTGACATGGTGAGCGTATTGGGGCAGAAGGGACGCAGATGACGGGCGTGACAAGGTGGACGTATTGAGCATAGGGGGCGCGGATGAAGGGCGTGACATGGGTCTATTATTGGGCCATAGGGGCTGGATGAAGGGGGTGACATGGGTCTGTTATTGGGCCATAGGGCTGGATGAAGGGCGTGACATGGGTCTGTTTTGGGCCATAGGGGCTGGATGAAGGGCGTGACATGGGTCTGTTATTGGGGCATAGGGGCTGGATGAAGGGCGTGACATGGGTCTGTGTATTGGGGCATAGGGGCTGGATGAAGGGCGTGACATGGGTCTGTTATTGGGGCATAGGGGCTGGATGAAGGGTGTGACATGGGTCTGTTATTGGGGCATAGGGGCTGGATGAAGGGCGTGACATGGGTCTGTTATTGGGCCATAGGGGCTGGATGAAGGGTGTGACATGGTCTGTTATTGGGCCATAGGGGCTGGATGAAGGGTGTGACATGGATGTCTTATTGGGGCATAGGGGCTGGATGAAGGGCGTGACATGGGTCTGTTATTGGGCCATAGGGGCTGGATGAAGGGTGTGACATGGGTCTGTTATTGGGTCATAGGGGCTGGATGAAGGGTGTGACATGGATGTCTTATTGGGGCATAGGGGCCAGATGAAGGGCGTGAAACGGTGAGTTTATTGGAGCAGAAGGGTGCGAATGCATGGCGCGTGACATGGTGGGTGTATTGGGCCAGGTGGGGAGCAATAGCAGGGTTTGACATGGGCGAGCGAGGAAGGTGGGCGAGATACGGGGTATGAAATGGCTGGGCGAACTGGAGGGGAGAGGGACGGATGCAGCGCGTGAAATGTATGGGTGTAAGGGGGTCGGGGGTGTGGATGGGCGTACTGCGAAGGAAGGAGCGTGTAAGCAGGGCTTGACATGGGTGAATTTGGCGGAGGGGAGGGGGGGGGTAAGCATGGATACATGTCGAACTTGGGGGGGGGGGGGGGGGGGGCTGGGGGGCGGGAGGAGAAGAGGCATGTACGCAGGGTGCTACATGTATCGGCATACGTGTGAAGGGATAGAGAGGGCACGACTGCAGGGTGTGACGTGTGGGGATACTGGGGACGTGGGATGCAGGGTATACCATGGAAACGGAAGTTGTGGATGCAGGATGTGACATGGATGGGGGGGTGAAGGGGTCGCGGATGCTGTGATTGACATGGTTACAGGTAAGGAGGACACATACAGTATATGATATTGGTGAGTGTATGGTGGTTGTGAATACAGGGTATGTCATGGGGGGGGGGGGGGGGATGCAAATACCGGTGGGGGATTGAGGGTGTGGATGCAGGCGTAACATAGGTAGGGGTGAAGGGGGCGCCGATACAGGTGTGATATTGGTGGGAGTATAGGGCGTGCAGATCTTTGGGCTTCACATAGGGGGCGCCGATTTCAGATCATGATAAAGGTTGCGATGTAGATTTGAGGAGGGGAGGGGGGGGGGGGGCATCAATTTTCAGGCCATGACGTGGGTGGGATTCTAGGGGGTGGGTTTTTCAGCGCCTGACATGGCTGGCGTAGCGGAAGGGTGGGGGAGGCTGATTTCATGGCGTGACATGGATGTGAGTACAGGGAGCACGGATTGCTGAGCATGACATAGGTGGGGAGGATGCAGGGCTTGACATGGGTCAGCGTACAGAATGCGTGGGTTGGTGGGCAAAGGGGGCTGAAGCCATGACGTCAGTGAGCTTGTTGGGGCAAAAGGGGCAGATGAATGGCCTGGTGTGTTTGTGCATTGGGCAGAGTAGGTGTGGATGAAGGGCGTGGAGTGGCTGGGCGTATTGGGACAGAGGGGGCATGGATTCAGGGCGTAACACGGGTGTGTGTATATGGGCAGAGAGGGCACAGAGGAAGGGCATGACTTGGTGGGCGTATTGGGGCAGAGGGGGCGTGGATAAAGAGCGTTGGGTGGATGGGCATATTGGGGCAAAGGAGACGCAGATTAGGGGCACGACATGGTGGGCATATTAGGCCAGAGTGGGTGTGGATGAAGATGGTGACATGGGTGGGGCGTAATGGGGTGGAGGGGGTCGCGGACAAAGGGCTGACGTGGGTGGGCAAAACCTGAGGGGGTGATGTTGAGAGGATGCAGAATGAGAAATGGATGGGCATGACGTGACTGGGCGTATCTGGGAAGGTGGGGCGGGGATGAAAGGCGTGTCGGGGTGGCATATTGGGGCAGAGGGGGCGCTGATGAAGGGTATGACGTGGGAGTCTTATTGGGGCAGAGGGGGCGCGCATGAAAGGCATGACAAGAGGCAGAGGGTGCAGACGAAGGGGCGTTACATGGTGGGTATGTTGTGGCAGATGGAGTGTGGATGAAGGTCTTGATGTGGTGGTGATATTGGGGCAGAGGGGCCCCAGATGAAGGGCGTGACGTGGGTGACTTACTGGGCCGAGGGAGCGGATGAAGGGCATAATAACATGGTGGGCGCATTGAGGCAGAGAGGGGCGCAAAAGAAGAGTGTGACTTGGTGGGCGTATTGGGGCATGCGAAATGGGCGAGCACATGTGCGGGAGGGGGTGGGGATGTTAATGCACGTGGGTGGGCGTAATGGGGGGAGGGGGGGGGGGGAGGAAGCTAGTAAGCAGGGCGTGACATGGATGCCAAACGGGGTGAGAGATGGAGTGATGGAAAAGGCGCGGACGCAGGGTGTCTTATAAATAGGTGTTTATGAAAGGGGTGGAGAAAGGAGCACATGAAAACTATGGTGTGGGAGGTATTGGAGACGTGGATTAGGTATCCAATTGGTATGGGTTTGCCAGTGCAGATCGTGACGTGGGTGGACGTATCGGGGCAAAGAGGGCATGTATGCAGGGCGTGCGTGACACGGGTGGGCACACTTGGGGCAGAGGGGGTGCAGATGAAGAACGCTAGTCCACATCGAGTAGCACGTCACCGTCAAGTAGACGTGATGTCGGCCAAATTTTGAGTAGACTGTCAACATCGAGTGGCATGTCACTTTAAAAGTAGCTATTCACACACAAAGGGTGCGGTAGCCTGACACCTTGTTGGTAGCCGGTCACACAGTACGTAGCCAGTCACACATTATGGAGCCAGTCACACAGTATGGAGCCGGTCACACAGTACGTAGCCAGTCACACATTATGGAGCCAGTCACACAGTATGGAGCCGGTCACACAGTACGTAGCCAGTCACACATTATGGAGCCAGTCACACATGGAGCCAGTCACACAGTATGGAGCCGGTCACACAGTATGGAGCCGGTCACACAGTATGGAGCCAATCACACAGTACGGAGCCAGTCACACAGTACGGAGCCGGTCACAGTACGGAGCCGGGTCACACACAGTATGTAGCCGGTCACACTGTACGGAGCCAGTCACACAGTACGGAGCCGGTCACACAGTATGGAGCCAGTCACACAGTATGGGAGCCAGTCACACAGTACGGAGCCGGTCCACACAGTATGGAGCCGGTCACACAGTACGGAGCCAGTCACACAGTATGTAGCCAGTCACACAGTACGGAGCCAGTCGCACAGTATGTAGCCGGTCACACAGTATGTAGCCGGTCACACAGTATGTAGCCAGTCACACAGTATGTAGCCGGTCACACAGTACGGAGCCAGTCACACAGTACGGAGCCAGTCACACAGTATGTAGCCGGTCACACAGTGTGTAGCCAGTCACACAGTATGTAGCCGGTCACACAGTGTGTAGCCAGTCACACAGTATGTAGCCGGTCACAGTGTGTAGCCAGTCACACAGTATGTAGCCGGTCACACAGTGTGTAGCCAGTCACACAGTACGGAGCCAGTCACACAGTATGTAGCCAGTCACACAGTGTGTAGCCGGTCACACAGTGTGTAGCCAGTCACACAGTATGTAGCCAGTCACACAGTATGTAGCCAGTCACACAGTATGTAGTCGGTCACACAGTATGTAGTCAGTCACACAGTATGTAGTCGGTCACACAGTATGTAGCGGTCACACAGTGTGTAGCCAGTCACAGTATGTAGCCGGTCACACAGTGTGTAGCCAGTCACACAGTATGTAGTCGGTCACACAGTATGTAGTCAGTCACACAGTGTGTAGCCAGTCACACAGTGTGTAGCCAGTCACAGTGTGTAGCCGGTCACACAGTGTGTAGCCAGTCCACAGTGGGTAGCCAGTCACACAGTATGTAGTCGGTCACACAGTATGTAGTCGGTCACACAGTATGTAGCCAGTCACACGGTATGTAGTCGGTCACACAGTATGTAGTCAGTCACACACAGTGTGTGCCAGCCCAGTCAGACAGTGTGTAGCCAGTCACAGTATGTAGCCGGTCACACAGTGTGTAGCCAGTCACACAGTGTGTAGCCAGTCACACAGTATGTAGTCGGTCACACAGTATGTAGTCGGTCACCACAGTATGTAGCCAGTCACACGGTATGTAGCCAGTCACACAGTATGTAGCCAGTCACACAGTATGTAGTCAGTCACACAGTATGTAGCCAGTCACACGGTATGTAGTTGGTCATTGAGGGATGGCTGCCTAAAACTCGTTAGGTCACCAAAACGATGGTAAGAAAAAAAAACCAAGGTGCCCCACCACCACCACCACCACCACCACATACAGACGCACACATACACTAGCGCGCGCACACACACACACACACACACACACACACACACACACACACACACGCACCACCACCACCACCACCACATACAGACGCATACACACGTAGACGGACAGAGAGAGTGAGTGAGTGAAATCTGAGAGAGAGAGAGAGAGAGAGCACATTTCAAAGAGGCCAAACTGATTGGCATGGCATATTAACAGAATAGCGCTTTACAATGAAACACCAAGCGACCCTAACAATGTCAGTCTCTCACTATCTAGTCGTTTAAAAAAAAAAATGTTATCAACGTTAACTGAGTAGAGTATAAACATGTACAAAGAGGCAAAGAACCAAAATGTTACTTCTTCGCCTTAATTCAAATTAAAAATGCTAACAACGAAACAAACAAAATAACAAACAACAAACAGCGTCATTATCATGAGTCATCGGCGTTACGATAACCATTTTAACTCGATCTATCTACAGATAGACATATGGGCAGGACAGACATATTGATAGAAAGAAAGATAGACAGGCAGATATATAGATAACGAGGTATAAAAAAAAGTACAGACAGACAGACAGTTAGATAACGAGGTCAAAAAAAGTATTTGGCTAACACCTACTCAGACTACGAAGGTCATGACACAGTCATTGTGCAACCCTCTTTAAATCGACGATGATCTTTTTTTTAATTCAACCTTCAAATCGAAACTAGGACACTCGAACCCAGGATATAACATTGAAAACTTTCCCCCCGCCTCTTATTATCAGTTTCTTATCTAGGAGGAAATTCATGTTGGAAACTCCCGTTGTCACTTTTTTCTTCTTTTTTCTTCTTCTTCTTTCTGTTTTTGTTTTTTTCTCGTGTGTCTGCGGGTGGTGGTGGTGGTTTTGAAATGGGGGCGTAGTAGGGAGCGTGGATGGGAAGCAGGTGTGTGTGCGCGCGCGTGCGTGCGCGCGTGCGTGTGTGGTGTGTGTGTGTGATTCGTTATCGCTACCAATATGTTTATAAAAGAAAAAAAGAAAATAACAATGAAATTTAAAAAAAAAATTAAAAAAAGACTGACCTTGACCTTGCGCTGTCAGCACCGACGACGTGTCGGACAAACACTTAAAGAGCACGCGCGTGCGTCACCTTCTCCCCCAGCCCCCCACCCCTTCCCCTCCTCCTAACCTTCCCATCTATATCTCCCAACACCACCCCTCTCACGTACATACCCTGCGCGTTCCACCGTCTCCACCACTCCTTTTCTGGTCATGGTCAAGGATAGTTGCAGTCGGAGACGCAGGTTAGAGCAAAAAGATGGTTCGCCCTCCGTAGGGCGCACAGTCTGGTTGGAGGGAAAGGAAGAGGAGTGGGGGAAGAGGGGCGGGTGGGGGTGGGGGCCTAAACCTGATTTTCGGATTATGCTCACGCTCTGCTAACTCCTCAGAGACGAAAAAAGTAGTGACAGCAAAAAATGTTTTCTTCTCTCTTTTTTTTTTCCTTTTTAAAATCCCAGGCAATCCATATTTAGTTAGTCGGTCAGTCAGTGACTTACTTTCTTACTTAATGAGTTTAGTAAAAACAACAACACACAAACAAACAAAAAAAACAGTGTTTTCCCACTGAATTGTCAATTAATCATTCATTTGGTTAGTTGTTTCAGTTAGTCGGTTAGTGAGTAGTTAGTGTAAAAACAAAAATGTTTTTAGTGAATAAATAGTTAATTATTCAGTGAGTGACTAAGTTAGTTACTTGGTTAATTGCATTAATAAGCTACTTCACACCCCGATCGTGTCAAATTGAAATGGCAGGGAACACTATAGGAGGACCACCAGGACAACAAACCGCGCAGACGGCCAGTCTCTGAAAGCCAGTCAGTTTCACAAGGTTGGGGGCCGGCAACATAAACTCCCCCCCCCCCCCCCCCCCACCCCACCCTTCTCCTCCGCCCCATTCTCCTCCTCCTCCTCCTGGTCTTCCTCCCCCATTCTCCTCCTCCTCCTCCTCTTTCTCCTTTCTCCTCCTCCCTTCCTTAAGTGAAGGCCACACGGTGTGGGTGTGTGTGTGTGTGTGTGTGTGTGTGTGTGTGTGGAAGAGCGCCGGACTCGTAATCTTGGTGATCCTGGGGTTGCGGGTTCCAATTTCCGCCGAGCCGTTTCGGTACAGGGGGGATTTTTTCCCTCATAGTTAAGATTGGTTCTGACTCCGTTCCCCATACAGTCCTTCGAATGAGACTAAACCGAGGTTCCCTGTGTGAACGCAAACATAGCATATTGCACACAAAGTAAAATCCCATCACCAACTTTCGGAAGAGAAGGCCAGTTTGGCCGTTGGTATGGATGACACGTTAGACATGGCATGGCACCCTGCGTAAGAAATGGAAAGAATAAAGGAAGTAAGGAAATTGAGAGAACGATATTGTTGCGATACTGACTGCATGACACGGGAAACGACTGAATGAAGCGCTAGCTTGGGTAGGTCTTCAGTCGGCACTTCCCAGGTAGGCAGCCCGTTGTGTAAACGAGTGTAGATTGTAAGCGCTTACAGCTTGGTCTCTAGCCGAGGATAGGCACTATATAAATATTCATAAGAACAAAAATAATAATGATATTACAAAGATTTTCGCTCTAAAACGCTGTATAAATCTATGTAAGCGTTTTGAGGCTTGCCATAAATTTGATCCAGCATTTAATGTTCAACAGATAATTGATCAAAAGAACAACTCCACACCAATTATTTCGCTTGCTTTTGGGGGAATCTTCACCAATGAAATCACAAAAACAATCTTCAAATACATGACCTTCCCCTTGGCTGACACACATTCCAGATATTTTCACTCACCCGTGATCCTTCGCGCCAGCTACAAGATCCCAAAGTAATCCCATTCCTTCGATTTTAATCTGTCTGCTTGGAACCGCCTGGCTTGTACCTTGATGTCCGTATGACATAAAATGCGGAGAATCGGCTCTCAGACACCATAACCATCCTCAAAACAATCCAGACCCGCCAAGTCTCTGTAAATACCCAACTCCTTAAAGCAAGACCTTGGCGTCTGAATTTTTGGTGTGCAGCCTGCAGGGGAGATAGTCATCTTTGCACCACAATGGAGAACAGTTCTCCAGTTCTGCAGGTTGATGTGCTCCGAGGTGTTTCCCCATACGGCCCTTGCTATAGACTTGTCAGTCTATCAGTTTATTGTTGGTGGTGGTGATGGTGTTTTGTTTTTGTTTTGTTTTGTTTTGTTTTGTTTTTTTGTTTTTTTTGCTTTTTTTTTTTTCTGGTTGTCTGACTTCCCCTGTCTTCCCCCTTCAACAGTTTCTTGGAGAATTTTTTTTTTAGTAGGTCTTTAGGTCTTGTTCCGTAGCCATACAATGTAGGTTTTTTTTGTTTTTTTCTTAACTGATGTCATGACATTTTCAAATGTCCTTGGACGTGCTTTGTGATGATTGGACGCCCTTAGTCACTGGTGACCTGATCGGTGTGTCTGATGACAAACAAATAGGGTGACTCTTTTGCTGCCAGTATGGAATATTGCAGGCCCTTATATAACCCCACACAACGAATGCTGCTTGCAGCACCGAATCACCTGGCAGAAATAACAACGCAGAGTACACAGAACAAAACATGGAGGAAACTTCACAGAGCACACAGAACACAATAAAGAGACAAGGAGATGTCTCCTTGTTCGTTCTGTGCGCTCTGTGTTGGTGTTTCTTGCCAGGTGATTGGGTGGGTGCCGTAAGCAGCATTCGTTTGGAGTTATGGGCCTTGCAATTATTTCAACATGGGAGCAAGAGTTACCCTACTTGTTTGTTGTTTACTGTTCCCTGCCTCATGTAAGATTCCATTCAGTATATATGATGTTGAGTACTTTGCGGTATTGAATCACTTCCACTGTACAGATTCTTCTTTCCAGAACCGTCGTTTTAAGGGTCAAAGTTTCGCATGGTCACAGGAATTTTTACAAGTGCACGCAGATACCTGAGATGCGTTTGCCTGCAAATAATAATTCTTCTTTCGTTTAGGGTTGAGTCTGGACGATGCCATGCCCCTTGGCAGGATTCCCTGGTTTGGATCACCTCGTTCGTAATGATGAATCCCTGAGAAGCGAATTATTGAACACTTCCCGAGTTTCTGTTCCTGGACACTATTAGGTTAGGTATCGGCTAATTGGTAAAATAAGCTCTTTTTTTGGCCAGAACAGAGACTCCCGGGCGGGAGGGG
>JADBJO010000093.1:1146827-1166017 GCA_016801955.1 Conus betulinus | reverse complement strand
TTTCTGTTGAAAAAATCAGTTACTGAAAGAAATACTAATGAACCCCTGTAAAGATTTTCCTAAGAGGTCTAAATATATTATATATTCAACCAATTGGAAAACTACACATCTGACTATGTCACATTCAATAATGATGATATTACTGCTATACCAGAATTTCCTGTGGGTACCTCCAATGCCTCCTTGGGAGCACTAAATGCTTCTTTTGATTACAAATACACTTTGATAAAGAAAAGTGATAATGTAAATATTTTAACAACTGAAGGTCGTGAACATTTAGAAAACAGCTATCCAAATCATTTAAAAGTGTTTACAGATGGGTCTGTAATGGAATCCTCTGACAGTGGTTCTGGCTTTATCATACCAACTTTAAATGTCAGGAAATCATATTATTTAGGGAAGGGTTTTCAATCTATACCTCAGAATTATATGCAATCTGAAGGCTTTGACTTACATATATGATACACCAATGCTTTCTATAAAATTTTACTTTGTGTTGATTCCAAAACCTGTTTTGCAATCACTAAGCGTTGGGACTGCAAAGCTAGAAAAAGATTTGCTTTTTGAAATAAAACATCTACTGCATTTGTTTTCATAACTCTAGGCATAAGAATTGATTTTTGTTGGGTCCCATCTCACTGTGGTATAAAGTGGAATGAAATAGCAGACAGTCTTGCAAAAAGAAGGAGCAAACAGAAACGCTGAAAAATTTAAAAAACAATCCCTTAGATTGATTTTTCCCACTTGTGAATTTATCCAAATCTTGTGAAATTATATCAAATATATATAAAAGTATATATATACATAAGCAGAATTTAAGTAAAAAACAAATGTCTAGTTTACCATCGTGTCCCAAAGGCACATTGGTCAGATTAATTCATAAATTAAGGGCTGAATACTTCGGAACACTAACATTCTCATGGTATTACTTGTGTCTGCAGAGAAAAAGATTTCTGTCAGGCGTCATCTTTTATTTGAATGTTCAGTGTTGACCACCCGCTGTCAGGAGAAAGGTATTGAGATGACAAACTTTGATAATGTTAGTACTGTCTGATATGGTTCACCATGTTGGTGAAATTGCCATGGTTATTTTGCAGTCACCGGTTGCAAAATTTTATAAAGATCAATTTTATGTACCGCTGGGTATTTCATTTATGTAAGCATGCATATATCAGATGTGGGTTGAAATAGTACTAACGTGGATGATATAAGTGTGTGGTGTTTTTTTTTTTTTTCTCTTTTTTTTCTTTCACTAGTTAAGTGTCTAATATCATC
This sequence comes from Conus betulinus, assembly GCA_016801955.1. NCBI lineage: Eukaryota > Metazoa > Mollusca > Gastropoda > Neogastropoda > Conidae > Conus > Conus betulinus. The sequence continues at coordinate 1,164,742 of JADBJO010000093.1, read as the reverse complement.
TGGCGATGAAAAAGACATTAAATAAACCACTGAACTGAACTGACAAGCTATGCTCATGCACTATGAGATCTGTATAGCGAACGGAAAGGAAAAGAAGAAAGAAAAAAAAGCTGAACATGGTCCTTGAAAACGTCATGATCTCTGTGTCCTTCATTTTGTTCTCTACGTCCACATATCCCACATTAACAAAAGGGAGTTGTACCATACTCCCCGATTGATTGACTCTCCTCACTGCACATATTCGGGAGTTTGTACGTACTCCCCGGACTGGTGACTGTCTTTAATGCACTATGCTCAGGTTACTGAATTGAGGGGGGGGGGGGGGGGGGGAAAGCAAACCTATTATTCCGATCAGTAGGCTATGTTCCATGTCCATCAGTCTGATCTGGTTGTATTTCATGCACTTATCAGTAGCAAAGCTATTCTCAACACCGTATCTTGTACACTTGCCTGAAGGCTCAAATGGCTTCAAATGCAGACTTGTTATACTGCATTTTAAACACTGAAGAATATTGCTATTTGCTGAGGACTCTGGAGTTGTGTATATAATGTGAAAACCCAATGCAATACAATAAAAATTAATTGCTGTGCAGAACATTTTCTTGTCAGCAAGTATACCTTTAAATGCCTGTGTAGCTCCCAGGTTAACAAAAAACTATGGTTTACATTGTACCACTGGAAACAGTCTGGCTGCTTTGTTACATAAATTTATTTTATGTGCTCTCTTCTCATCTGCTTCTGTCGGTGACTTGTATTTTTGACTGTTTTCAATCTTAAGGACATTTAAACAGTTTTTCAAGTATCAAGCAAAACATTCAACATCTAGATATATTCACATGAAATTCTGTTAAAAAGACCAAAGCTTTAACATTTACCATATTATTCAGATATATCTATTTCTGGTAAATGTTTGTATGTTGGTGTTTTGTTTCATGCTCTGATTTAAGTCAATAAAAGATTTATTGTTAAAGTAGTATGGGCAGGAGCTTCTTTTCACTTGACAATGGCATTACGTAGAACACGTCTCTCTCTTCTCTCTCTCTCTCTCTCTCTCTCTCTCTCTCTTCATCCCACATTCGCACACTAATCTAGTATACGTAAATCATTGCTTGTGTGTGTGGGTGTGTGTGTGTGGTGTGTGTGTGTGTGTGTGTGGTGTGTGTGCGCAGGTGTGTGAAACTGTCCATGACTACTGCTACGCTTGGCATGACAAAAAGGGCGCAAATCATTTGCGTAAGCTTAGATTTGCTTTACTTACATTAGTATAAACCGTGGAGCAGGTCTTCCAGACTTGGAGAGTTATCAGTTTTCGTGATTTTATAATTCATCTGCTTCCTTTCATTTTACGGTCCTTAGACAAAAACCCACACAATCCATCATCACACAGTAATAGGAAAATAGGACGTAAATATGATGTTTGGACAGGGAATGTATACAAGCCGAACTGGGAGTTTATTATATCCGCATCGTTTTGGTAACTGATACCTGCCATGTTCAAAGTGGTGCAGATTGGAATTGGAAGTAAAGAAAGAAAGCAATTACTGTAATGATACGTTTAAGGAACTAGATGTATGAACGGAACTCACTGCGTTGGCTAAAGAGAAAGATTGTTAGCCTCTTGTTACTCAGAGGTTCAAAGATTGGTGACCTGTGAAGGGAGTTTCCGAACGCCGGATATCTGCCTTCAGTATGCTTGATAGCTTCTGGGTTCCAGAAGCGCCTGAAGCTTGGCGACAGCCCATATCTCCAAGTGTTTCTGGATTCAGGCAGCTGAGTTTTCGATCTGCATGTAGGTGAGTGGAAATCATTATGCCTTCTAACGCTCAGTAGTGGCTAATGTCATCTGGCTAGACCTTATGTCTTGTCTCTTCTTTCTTGCTGGGATATCAAGGTGAGGCTTGCTACTCAGTAAAAGGGAAGAAGTATCCCGTTCCTGATTTTTTCACTGTTTTCCTATTGGTGTTTTCCCCTTTTTTTTGCTAAAGGGTCAGGAGAGAAGTCCATGTACTATGAAGCCTTCCCAGAAGAAGAAATATACCAGTTGGACCCTCTGAAACAAACGATTTCACTCCTGTTGCTGATGGTGAGAGAGAGAGAGATGAAGAGAGAGAGAGAGAGAGAGAGAGCTGAGAGGTCTTCCCGGTGGAGCTCCGTTACGTGAGGCGAGTTCGAGGAGAAGGAGAGAGCGAGAGAGAACTAAGAACAAGAACAAGAACCAAAACTTTAATCTCTGGCATTGGCCACTAGGCCTTAGAAATAGGGTCAAAATATACAGAATGTTAGTAGTGGAAATAAAGCAATTTTTACAGTGAATAATAATATCTGAGAATATTACAACATAGTGGACTTAAATCTCTCATTAAATTTCTCCTCCCGGTTTTGGTGACAATATTCTTTGTCGGAGAGCACATGAAAAATATACATTGGGCAAGTTTTCTCTATCCTATACTACCTGACCCTTCCTTGGGAAGTTGTATCGGTACCTCTGTCGGATAGAGGCCTGAAAAAATATACACATGGCAAGTTTTCTTATTCTATCTACTGACCCACTTGTGAACAGGTATCGGTATACGGTTGTTTAATATTTACTTTCAGATATTTGTTTCGTACCTTCATCATACCTAGGACAGTAATGTATAAAATGATTGTCATCTTCCAATTACGTTACATGTTGAACAAGCAAAGTTTAGGTTTTCACTAAATATTCTCCTAAATGAAGAACCATTTATTGGTAGTACCCCCAGTCTTAATTTCACAAGTCCGTCACATGAAGCATCTGATATCTAACAAACTGGAAATAAGGTTCGCTTTCTAGGGGTTGTTTTAAAAAGCCGATTAATTTTCTGTTATATCTTTATTCAGAAAGATGCTTCTTATTCTTGTAAATAATTATTTTCAGTCTTGAATAAAGAGAGAAAAGCCTTTTCATCCTCTCTACTCCTTGATTTACCCATGCATGCTCAAACCCCATTCTGAAAATAATATTTCTGATCTAACTTTGCCCCAACAAACTGGTGCCCAGCATACGCAATGCATTGGAATCCTTGTCGATTTCTAGTCCATCTCTAGAATTCTAAGCCAATATTTAATACATCTGAAAATAACTATTGCACATATAATGGGTACCGTCCTGTTTCCCCAAGAACAAACTTATTTGGTACTTTTAATTGGGACTCAAAAAAAACGTTTGCATGCAAAAACTGTGAACCTTTTCAATGTTGTCTAATCTATTCATAACCCCACATTTCAGCTGCATACAGTAATATATGTTGTACCTATGTGTCAAATTTTTGAAAAAACAAGATTTGAAATATCATGCAATTCTACCAATATGTTTCACACATTCAATGCAAGCTGTTTTGCCCTTCACCGCCAGAGCATCAACACACTTTGGTATGCTCATTTTAGTGTGTAAACACAAAACCAAAGATAGTTATATTCATTTATACTTCTAAAGAATCTCCATTTATATTCCATTTGTCGTTTTTGCCTAGAAATCCTCCTTTTCGAAATACCATAACCTTTGTTTTGTCTTTGTTAATATTCAGAATAGCGTTTTGCAAGATTCGTTCAGTATATCAATTTGATTCTGTAGACCTCTAACGGTGTCGGACAGCAGAAACTATATCATCAGCAAAAAAAAAGTATGCATAGCTCAACATAACCTGGGTAACAATTGGATACCATGTATTCCATTTTCTTCCACTGCAATAGCAATTTCATTTATAAAAATTGAAAAAAGTTCTTGGCTCAAGCTGCAGCATTGTCTCACCCCAACACAGGACAATAAAAAAAAAATACAGTTACGCGATCCTTAGTGAGTCTTCTGATGCATGAAAGAGTGATTTAAAATAGCCCTTATTGCCTTAATACCAATTTGCCATGGGATTCCTGTTTTTATCAGAAAATATCAACTAATGATCCATGCCTGAACTGAATCAAACGCTTTAGCTTCTCAGGTCCACAAAAAACATGCAAAAAGCTTCCTCTGTTCTTTGAAAAAACATTCTGAATGATGCCATTTCAAGGTAAAAATGTGGTCAAATGTCGAATACCCTCTTCCTGAAACCTGCTTGAGACTCTGTAGCTCTTATTTGTTTCAATAAAGTTCAGTTCACTCATCTCTTGTTGAGAATATTAGTATAGCATTTACTCATTTAAAATCAATAAATGACACACCTCTGTAATATCTGTACTGTTTTATCACCTTTCTTAAAAATTGGTACTATAATAGATTTTGTCCATTCCTCGGGATATTGACCTTTCTCGAAAAGATTATTAAATAACTTTGTCATGAATTCTGACTGATGCTCACTACATAGTTCAGCATTTCTGGAGTATTCCATCAATACCACATGCTTTCATTTTTCAGTTTATGAACTGCCTCATAAATTCTCTTTCATGAATAGGTGAGTTTAAATCACTGCACTCTGATTCATGACCTTTCAAAGCTCAAAATCAAATGTTTTTATTTCTAAAACATTGAATAGGCTTTTAAAGTGGTTGAAGCACTGCTGGTCAGAAATTTCCAGGACAAATGCGAGGCCTTTTCTTACCAGGCATGGAATTTAACTTCTTTCCAGATACGATTACTGTCTTTGCCAAAACTTGCAAGTTTTCTTGCTTTTTTCACGTTTTTAAAGCGCTCTTTTTTCTTTTTTAGCAGTGTTTTGTACTCCTTCCTACCTGAACAAATTGCCTCCTTTCCTCTGACTGTTGTGTATTTGACAAATTATATGTGCCCCCTTGCTTGTTTTGTTTGATTTCCTCAGCTCATTCCATCACGACATTCCCGCTGCTTTTATCTTAAAATGTCTACATTCAGCATCATACCACTGGTGCCGGTTTAATCTTTATGAAATACAGACACATTTTTCATGCAGTTACTACTTAGCCACCAGGTTCTAGAAAAACAAGGGTACAGCTTGATTCACATCATTATCATATGTGTAGAGCTCCTGTAAATACATCTTTCTTGCATTTCCTCTGTGTATTGACATTTCAATGAAACTGTTGCTCTGAAAGACATTGTATCGCAACATTGCTTTTCCATCCACTTTTTGCTTTTGAATACCTGGCTGCTGTCCCACGTTCGCCTGAGAACGGAGGGTGAGGTTGGTTAAAGTTGATACAAACAGGTAAATGTGATGAATCAATAGAGGACAGAATATTAAAGAAACTAATATAATTCTGTACAACATAAACCACTAGAAGTTATTAAAGTAATCAATTATGCTCCCTCCATTGCTTGATACAAAACTGAGTGATGCATCAAAATCATAATTACTTAAATTATTCAGAATGATACATTCAAACGCTGTGCATAAATTCAATAAATCTCGCCCAAAATCTGTTAATTCTTATCCTCAGAATGCCAAGTAAGCATCTGATCTGTACCTTCTTTATCCGATTTCCACACATTGTCCGTAAACAGTTCATTCTGTAGAGAGAGAGAGAGAGAGAGGAGGGAGAGAGAGAGGAGAGAGAGAGAGAGAGAAGAGAGAGAGAGATGGAGAGAGAGAGAGAGGACAGTTTCTTTATGTGTGAGTGTAACAAAATATTAGATGGTGAATGGAGCTTGTAAGCTTTTATATACAGCCCATGGAGGAAAAAAAAAAATGCAAATATATCATACACCCATGGAATGAGGGAGAAGACTATAGTATGTGGATGCCCAAGCGACTAATAATTATGGTCCATCCATTGGGGAACAGGGCTCCAATGCCTCTTTGGAGAAGAGACCGAAAATGGATTATCAAGGCGGATAGACAGGGCGCATGCTACCTGTTCACCACCTCTTGAAGCTAAAAAATTCGTACAAACAAAAACGTCTGCACTCATTTGGACCCCACTAGTGGGGTCAAGCAGAGTAACCTAGAATATCCAAACACTGTGCCCTGGCAAGTCCCCTGGGGAAGCTACTTCAGTGCAGCAGCAGCAGAATATCCTTGGAAGACAGCAGCTATCAGTGAGAAATGTACTTCAAATGGCAAGGGATTGAAGTGCTACTTTTGTCTCTGATAATGGGCCGATTAGTGCTGTCAGCCAGTCAGCTATTGCCTCCTGCAAACTGCGCAGATCTCAGCTAGTAATATCCTGATCAGCCACAGTCTCCTGCTATTGGTGTCTGGTGCCCAGAGCAAATTTGAGAAGTGGACTCAAACTCCCACACCAGACAAAAAAAAATAGAAAAAGAATCTGCCAACATTAAATGTCCGATCACCTACACACGATTGATGGCATTAAGAACACAGCCATCATCTATTCTGTGCTAAAGTTACCGCATTCCAGGAGACCAGACTGCAATAAGATGGCTTTCTAAGAAAAAAAACAACTGCTTTTTTCTGGCGAGGATTGAAATAAAAAAAAAAACCCAGGAGTAAGGCATAGGAACTCGAATAAAGGCCAACGATTCAGAAAGAGTCTTGCCCCTCAACTTTTTCAGTCCCTCCGGGTCAGTTACATTCTGAGTGTCTGTGCTCCCACTCTGTGCTGTGTTTATGGAAACTGTAGACCAGTGCCATAAATATCTGGACTTCTGCTAGGAGAGTTTAAAGCTCGATTAGGATCGGTGGCACGGACTCTCTGGTCACTCATCAGAAAAAAATAAAGAAAATGGACAGAGGCTGTTTGAATATTGCTGAATTGATCAGCTCTTCGTAAAACAACCCATTGTTTTAACCAGGCCAGACCATACAGTGTTATAGAGACATCCCTCATGTTGCCATTGGCACTGACATACAGTGTTCTAGAGACATCCCTCGTGGTGTCATTGGCACTGACCATATAGTGTTCTAGAGACATCCTTTATGTAGTCTTTGGCACTGACTCAATGCAGTCACCACAAGATGAGCCCCGCTGAGTTGAGCCAGCATGACTAGCAGTAACCACAGAGCTGACTTACACCGATAACACTTGTTTCGTTCTCGTTTCAGTAACCCAGAAGACAGAGCAATGCTTCTACGTCTTTACTACATGCTGCCTGATTCACAACCGACACTATACGTTTTACAATGAACACCAATCCGTTAAGAATTCACCACTACTGTTGGCATGCTGCCGTCAGCTGACTGACTACAGTTAACACACTGTAAACGTTAAGCGGACTAAGCGTGTTAACACACTGTTAACATGTTTACACACGTGACATCCCCCTTTCTTTAGGAAAACAAAAAAATGAACTCTTTTTCCCAATTCTACCTTTCAACCAAATTGGATGTCTGTGTTCCTAATACCCCCGCGTTAACAAAATACACACATTATTCCCAGTGTGAACCCATTCTTTCATTCCCCTATGTCTGATTATTACACAGTCCATTATCATCCTGTCCAAGTTTCATGATGCTTTACGTTTTTTTCTGATTGCGTTGTAGTCTTCAGTTTCATTCATATTTCAAAAAATCTGGTCTCTTGCTCTCGGTAGGGGACCAGACCTTGTTGGCCATGTCGGGTTCCTTGTCGTTGCGTTGGCTGTCTCAGACTGGCTCCTGGGGATGGTTGATCTGACTCAGGCGGCTGTTGCCCGTTTTGTTCAGGCTGCTCCAATGACGTTTCTTCCAGCGTCTGTGTTGATGGAATGACGTTTTTGCTGTTGCTTGCAAGGGATGTCTTGCTGCTGGCTTCCAGACTTCTTCCATCTCTGGACTAGTCCATCAGTGACGGACCGTTTGTTGAAGCTCTGTTTCTGCTGTGTCCCGTAGCTGTCGGCGATTACTTCTGAACTGACGTCCGTCCTCTGTGCAAATGTTGTATGACCGGACATTTACCTGTTGGTCTACCCTGGCACTGACCCACTTTTTGGATACTGGTGGCTGGAATCTCACAAATCTGTCCTGGAATAAGTTCTGTCAGTTCTGTTGTAATAATGTGTTGTTTCATTTTTCCTTTTTCAAGCTTTTTCTTGAATGATACTATTGCAGGCTTCAGTGAAGTCTTTGAAGTTGGCTCTTGAATTCTCGCCCTTCTGCCAAACAGTCTTTGAGCAGGTGAACTGTTCACCGTTTTCTGTGGGATGTTTCTCAATTCGAGTAGAGCGAGGAAGACATCTTGATGGTTGTGTTCTGCTTTCTTCAGACACATCTTGGCAGCCTTCACCGCGCTCTCTGCTTTCCCGTTGGATTGTGGGTAATGTGGGGAGCTTGTCACATGTTCAAATCCGTATGTTTTGCTGAACTTCCCAAACTGGGCAGTGCTGTTGTGTTCGAATACGTCACAGGAAATGTGTTGCCAGGGTAGGTCAGTGACTGTTGTGTTTATGAGTTCTTTTTGCTGGCCACGTTGGAATGTGTTGCAGGCGCTGCATTTCTTGATGAAGTCTTCGATGTCCAAGTTCATCCTCTGCCAGTAGACTACCTCACATGCTCTTCTTATGCAACTCTGAATTCCTAAGTGGCTTGCATGGAGTTTTTCTTGGACGTCTTCTCTTTCGTTTTCTGGAACGATCACTCTGTGGCTTTTGAAGACAAGACCATTCTGGACTGACAGTTCTTCCTTGAAAGAGAAGTAGTCGTTTTACTGTAATGGAAGTTGACGTTTCTTCTCAGGCCAACCTTGTAGTATGACAGCTTTGAGTTTTATGGTTGGATCTTCCTGTGTGGCCTGTTGTTTTTGGCAAAGGAGCAGCCGAGGAAGCAGGAGAAAAAAACCATGATGCCAAGCTGAACCGTTTCCAACAAAGATGTCGGGACACTGGCATCAAACTGAACAAGGAGAAGATCGAGCTGAAACAAACGGGGATATCATACCTGGGGCATATTATTTTTCAAGAGAAGGCTTGAAAGCCGATCCAAAGAAACTGGACGGCGTCCAACAACTCCTAGTCGCTGAAGACAAAGCAGCAGTGCAGAGACTACTGGGTGTTGTCGGTTACCTTCAGAAGTTCGCACCAAATCTTTCTGAAGCAGCAGCACCACTCAGACAACTTGTGAGAAAGGACGTCCACTTCAGATGGGATGAAGATGTCCGCGTGAAGCCTTGAAGAAAGTGAAGAGAATACTTTCTCTGAGCTGCCTGTGCTTCGATACTTTGACTCTTCAGGTAGGTGCACGACCACACATCAGTGTGATGCTTCACAGTGTGGATTAGGAGCATATCTGATGCGGGAGGGTCAACCAATACAGTACGCTTCACGAGCATTGACGGAAACAGAACAGAGCTACGCTGAAGCAGAAAAAAAGAGATGTTGGCAATACTCTTTGGACTGGAAAGGTTGGAAAGGTACGTCTATGCAAGCATCATCCTGGTAGAGGACTGACCACAAGCCGCTTGAGACTATTCACAAGAAAAGCCTACTTTCGCCAAAGAGGATTCAGCGCATGCTACTTAGTGCACAAGCGTGGAGTTGAGATGTATCTGGCTGATACCCTCAGCAGAGCAGTCAGCCGAAACGCGGATCAGCAAGTCACCCACAAAGAAGCCATCTTCTACACAGGACTGGAGAACGCTGATCCCACTTCTGACACCATGTTTCGTTCTCGCTTGAGTCAACTCAGAAGACAGAGCAATGCTTCTACGTCTTTACTACATGTGGTCTGATTCACAACTGACACTGTACGTTTTACATGAACACCAATCAGTTAACAATTCACCACTACCGTCGGCATACTGCTGTCAGCTGACTGACTACAGTCAAACACACTGTAACACGTTAAGCAGACTAAGCGTGTTAACATACTCTTAACACGTTTACACACGTCACAACACTCTTGTTGGCTGCAAATAATAATCTTAAGCAAACGTGCCTGATATTCTGAACAGATGGGACTCCCTACCGTTAGCTCTATCAGACTGACGATTCCTGACTGTGTGAACATTTGCTGATTCTGTAGAGCCAGCGCTCTAAGACTTCCTCAGCAAAGGCAGAAGAGAGGTGGAACTACATCCGTGTGAAAATTTACAACATTGCCACATACGAATTTGACAGTAGACAAAAACACAACCCTGGATGTTTTGAAAGTGAAACAAGAGCTGGAGCCTGGCCATTGTACGTTCAAAGAATTTGTTTTCGTTCAGTTCAGTTAAGATTAATTAAGTTCTTTTATTAACATCTGTTCATCACGAGTGATATCAGACAATAAAGGAACGAAAACATCTATACATTTCCTCATATAAGTTCTCATATACAGAGATCTTCTGATACAGACCCTGGCACTCATGTTTTGGATCCTCATAGTAATCTAGCTACTTCTGACTTACCAATAATAGTCGTAATTTCAATTATGAATATATTATTTTTAAAGACAGCTTTCCTTTTTTCTATTTCTTCGATATTGATTTTTTCTTCTCATAAAGTTCTGTTAATATATGCGAATCTAATGATAGAGGATGAACTGAAATAGAAAATGAACAGATACGCGCAACATCAAGAAAAAGATTAGTGTTCCCTGTATTCACCTTTAACCTCATAATCATCCTAGCTAACTGACATGTGCAGTCGGGCAGTACAGCATTTAATTTATTTGCGTTGCATTAGATCGCTTGATGCGTTCGCTGCCGCTGGAGACTGTTTGTGCCTGTCCCTTGATCAAGTTCCTAAACATCAGAACATAGCTTGAAGATTCCATAGTATTTGTCTCTAGTCTTAGCTGGCATTCTAACATTTTCTTGTGACGTAAACAGACATTGTTGGAGTTATGTTGCTTTCGTTGATTTGCTGCTTGGTATACTGGTCGATCATCAGTATGGAGTGGCAGTATGGTGAATAATTCTGTATTGCTGTTTCTAGTATGACGTGATTCGTTTTGTGTTTTGTTTGCGCAAAAAACCTTTACCCAAACAATAGTGGTTCGATGTACTCTGAATATTTTAAACTCTGAAATGTATCTTCAAACTGTGTAAAAACACTTGCGAAAGATGAAGTTTTGATGTAAAAGTTCTGATAGATTATCCCAGTGTTGTGTCTGTTCTTCATTAAGCTAATCTCTTGTGAGACCAAAAAAAAATAATGAAAAGGCATATGCAACAATTAATGCTATCACAGATTTTTCAGGATAAAAATCATTACTGGTTCTGAAATGTGTGTCCTTGGTGGTAACTAGCCCCTCTATTTCTAAATTGTGAGTCAAAGGACTGGTGTTAACGTCTAATACCTGGCCTTTGGGGATTTTCTTAAGGTATTCAGCTGAAGTTGCTCTCTATGTTTTTTAACCGGCGATGTAGGTCGTGTAGCAAGCACTTTGGACAGCATGTGGCGTGAGTTTTGGCCCGGTGAAGTGGACCTCCAAGAAAAGGTGTGTGGAACGGCAGACTCACTCTGATGGACTGCTGACTTTGCCCAAGCTACCAGACTTTACTGCTAGCCAGCATGACCAGAGAAAGCGGAAGAAGAAGTTTAGAAAGCATGACTGTCTGTGATATCCAGCCAGTCGTTGATTTGATAAAGTCGTTTAAACGAAGAAATCTGTGGGCCACTATCAGTTCATTGTCGTCGTTTCTAAATCACACGACTATTGGCTGACATGGATCTCACACACATCCAGTCAACACAGGGCTGACATGAATCACACGGAGTAAGTTATCAGTGGATGGCACGCTCGCTGATACACACACACACACACACACACACACGCACACACATACACATACACACACACACACACACGCGCGCGCGCGCGCGCGGCGCGCGCACACGCACATGCACGCACGCACAAACGCGTACATGCACACGAGAATGGATGTGTCATCTCTGTTCATAATCAATAATACTGGCTTTAACGCCATCAGGTGGCATGTTAGCTTGTCCTGGCTGGCCTGTCTTAAGGGAACTGATAAATTTGATGACTTCAAGGTTTTGTTCAGAGGACAGCTGTCAACGCCTAAAAGCTGGGTTGTTGTCGGTATATATAGAGGTACAGCTGAGGGAGGGCCATTCAAGATGCTCCCAAAGTGTTTTCAGACCATTTTGCTCTCTATTCAGCCTCGATGGCAGTGGTGTTGCTGTTTTTACTGGTTGATTTGTTATTTTTTCATATTTCTTTCTTGATACATATGCATTTACTTTCAATAACCACCTGTTGCTGACATTGTATTAGCCCCATCGTTTTCTTGAATCATGCTTGACTATGACACTCACCTGTTGTTAAGTGAGTGAAGGCATCAGAAAAAAGTCTGCGGACCCGTGATCAGCTCACTGTCTTCATTTAAAAGCACTTGACAATGGGATGACATGGATGTCGTGGACGGATTCAGTAAACAGGGGGCTGATAAGATCTCCACAATAAGAGTTAGTCCACACAGTATTTTCACACACACACACACACACACACACACACACACACACACACACACACACACGTAAGCACGCGCACACACACACACACACACACACACACACACACACACACACACACACACACACACACACACACAAACACACACGGTAGGGGCAAAACGCTGTGTCAGTCATTTTCGTATTTGAATATCTGTCCTGTCCTATATTGGGAGCAAATGAATTAATCGACCACGCTACTTCGCGCCAAGCCAAAATGGATAATGAAGATAAAGATGGCTGTACATGTTTCTTCAAGCAGTCCTCTTCCTTTAAGCTGATCTCATGCACTATGAGATTTGTTTAGCGAACAAAAAAAAAAAAAAGGAAAAAGGAAAAAAAAAGATGTATATGGTCCTCAAAATGTATTACCTTCTGTGTCTTTCCTTTTGTTCTCTACATCCACATTACAAAAAAGGGAGCCTCCACCACTGATGACTATCTGAGAACCTAGCAGTGCCAGGGAAGAGAAGTGAGCAGTCAGCCAACGACAGCATCACCACCAACGTAATCAGACAAAGGCATTTAAGTAAACGCAACACAAGATATGCCACTCAAAAATTAGACTGTACAACCACCGCTAGTACTGAAGCTGAGAACATGATAATGGTTCCTGTAGCAGATACAAAAGGATATTTTTGAAAGGAATGTGAACATTTCAAGAATGAAAAGGAAAAGAAAACATGAATAAATTTTCTTCTTCAAGTCAGTTTATAAAAGAAATGAAGACAATCTGTCCTGGAGCAAAATACAACACTAAAGAAAGGTTTCATGTGGGAACTCTCTTTGTATTATGAACTGCTGTGAGAGTGACAGCATAAGCGACTTCAAATTTTTGTGGCTTTTGTTTTTCTCATTTAGGAGGGCATCTCGGATTGACAAATAATAGAGGAGTGGCCTTCACTACGGAAGGTAGCAATGAATAGCTGGCTTTCCCATTGAATTAGCAGTCACAGACCAATGATGGTGGTTTTGCCACTAGTGGAGTTGGGCTGCCTGTGGCAAAGACTAATTCTAGTGCTCCATTTGTCCTGTCATACAGCTATCTGGGGAGACATGCATGAGTCCCAGATGGTATTATATTTCAATGTCTATTATCTGGTTTGCAGAGTGAATGGAGGAATCAAGCAAGTGCTCAAGGTAGTAACCAATGGCTGTATGTAGAAAATGGAAAATTCTGGGCCATTTCCATGGGTGAGTATGAGTGGAGATCCCTCTGGTTTATTTCTGCAAGCATCTGACTGATATAACAAAGAAGCAAACACTCTTCTGCCCTCCCATCCTACTGAATCTCTCTCTCTCTCTCTCTCTCTCTCTCTCTCTCTCTCTCTCTCTCTCTCTCTCATCTCTGCTTTACTAATGACACTGTGTTTCACTTTTGCTAGGTGTTATGACGAAAAGGTGTTTTTTGGAAGACTGGTAAAAGATCCTTGCGTCACTGGCTCAGCAACATCTTCCTTAACGTTCTTCCCCGTGAAGCCACGATTTCTGCTCAGCTAAATAGCTTATCGTTCTCATGTCATAGCTCTTCTTGTAATTTTTTATTTGTGTTATGTCCTGAATTATATCATGTTTTAAAATTAATGTTTCGTCAACCACTTTTTAGCTCGTTTGGGACACAGTAGTCATATTGGGTTGGGATAGTGAGATCTTTATTTCGAGCCATGCCATGAAAAGCTTGGTGCTTTTTGTATGGAGAGCAACACTAAGTGAAGGACAGACTGGTCAGCAACATTTCCCATCAGGGCGTTGTGAGGGCATAGTTTGTGAGTCTTTGTAATGACACAGGAGTTTAAGTCGTAAGAGGCTATGACAAGAAACGAAGTTAAAACATGATGATTTTGAGATAAAGACGATCTGTAAATTGACATAGATATGACGATTTATTCCTGTTTTATTTTTTTACAGGAACTTTACTCATTCAGAATGTGAAATAATTTACTGGATTTTGAGAAGGGTACCTGGGCCAGAGGCAAACATCCCAAACCAGGCAGGTTTTCGAGTGGCGGATAAAGAGATGATCCCAGAAATGAGGGTTAGCTGCGATATGTCAGGCTTGCCAAGTCAAATAAGCAATCATGGACCAAACAGCAATATTCCTAGCCGGATGGGGCAGGATGACAGGCAACACTGTTATCTCCACCTGAATACCCCATATGTCCTATGACAGGAAAGGTATGCAATCAGAGCCACGCTATAACCTCCTAGCCCTGGAGAAAGACACCTAAGTGAACAAACCACCCCCTTGTGCTAAAAGGATAGGACTTTAAGTCTTACGCTGAGGGGGAGACCCCCAGTCAGAAAACAGGTTTCGAGAATAAATCATCAGGCAAAACACGCATAACAATATGATTATGCGTCAGACTACACTATCGTCATGGCATCGTCCCTCTAAGCGATAACTGGGGAGGGGCATATCCAGGCCTTCAGTCTCAAAGGACCAAACACAAGTAACCGTGGTGTCTTTGTTAGCCTGAATGTCGTGGGAAGGCAGTGAAGAGCTACTAACCATACAAACCAGACACTATTAGCCTCACAGTGGCTCGATAGAATACTGAAGATAAAAGAGTAACCTCGAACTTCAGGTGTTTCTCCATAATAAAAAACGACATTGACGTCATTTGCATTCAGTAGACTCACTTGAGAGATCCTCAACGATTCCCCATGACAAGTTATGAGGTTTTCCGCCAAGACCGTGAAGACAGACACAAGGGAGGAATTAAAAACTTCCACCCCTGCAGTGGAGCTGTGCAGATCAGGAAAGGAAGAACTGGAATAGCCTGCCATCAAGCTGCTGTTGCTCAGAAGAGACTTACTGATCACAGACTGATACAGCCTCTTGTCTCAGCTCTTGCGCCCCACAAAGCGACTTACAATCATCCAGACACCTGCTGATTGGAGATTTCAACAGTCGTAGTAGTCCAAGCTGGGGCTACAACAAAAAGGACTCGCGTGGTGAAGAACAAGAGTACTGAATGATGGAAAACAAACTCATTTTCATCAATCAGCCTGACGACAAACCCACCTGCTACACCAGAGCATGGAAGATCAGCTCAACACCAGACCTGGCAATAGCTACAAAAGGCATCCAACGACTCACCCACAGAACAGTCAGCACTCATGACAAAGCGACCATATGCCCATGATCATTACCATCTCTGCTATATGATGTACTGAGCACAGCTTGGAACCAAGCTGGAACTTTAAACGAGCTAACTGAACCATATTCACAGAACAGAGACTTCCTCTACAAGAAAATCAACACATCCAACAGCCTCGACACAACAACAACAACACAACAACAACAAACAGTACTCTGGCTATGGCCAAGCAATCCATCCCAAGGGGGAAAGTGAAGACATTGCAGGCCAGATTTGAGCGATATTCTAAAATAGCTTCATACAGAATTAAATTATGCCAAAGAGGATATGGAGCAGAGCTCCACTCTAGAGAACACACAGAGACACACCAGCAGTGAAAAGACTTTCAACTGCCATAAGAAGAAGAGATCAGGAAGAGCTGGACTGAGAAGACCAGCAATCTGAAAGTGGAGAAGGGCACGAGCAAAATGTATACCTTGATGAGAACCCTAAATGAAGGCACTGGTGTGAGATACAGCAGAAGTGTCACTGAGGAAGATGGTAAAACATTATGCTGGCAAGATCCTGGCATATTTCCACAAAGAAGGAAGTAAAAACAACACTGTCTGATTCTCGAATGCAGGAAGTCTGCAAGGAGATTTAACGACAAGCTGAAAACCCAGAAACCAAGCCATTCTTGGATGACAGCCTGCTCCATGGCAGAATTCACAAAGCCATCAAGAAACTCAAGTGCAAGAAAACCCCAGGGAAAGATGGTATCCCAAAACACATTATTAAGAACCTTGGACCCACAGCCAGACAGAAACTCCTGATCATGAACACGGGTACATGGGGAAATTTCCAGACCAATGGAGAGAAAGCAGTCATCATCCCCATCAGAAAAGAAACACGAAGACAAAACCAAGAAATCCAGCTACCGACCCATCAGCCCTCTCAGTTATCTAGGCAACAGATAGTAAACATAACGCCACT
The DNA here is from genome assembly GCA_016801955.1 of Conus betulinus. Classification (NCBI taxonomy): domain Eukaryota; kingdom Metazoa; phylum Mollusca; class Gastropoda; order Neogastropoda; family Conidae; genus Conus; species Conus betulinus. The sequence continues at coordinate 1,148,404 of JADBJO010000093.1, read as the reverse complement.
GAAACACCAGTCCTGGAAGAAAACCACCTGCTCAGCAACACACAGGTACTCTACCGGAAGAGCTGCCATACAGACGATCAGCTCGTGTATCTTGTCCAGGAGACAGAAAATGTCTTTGAAGAGAAAAAGAAGCTACTCACTTTCTCTTGTGGACCTGACAGAAGCATTCGACAAAGTATGGGGGCAGGACCGCACTTAATTAAATACCTCCATGTAACACATCATACTACATTTTTCACACACAAACGCACATCAGGCACACTGTACCAGCTCAACAGCATAAATCAAGGTAATATATGTCATCATAAATGCACTTTAATGTATTCCATCATACTGGCTTAATTATGAAAATCAAGGTAATATATCACATTATCAATGCACAAAAGCAATACATCATATCAGCTCAACAGAGTGAATCAACAGAGGATAGCCCAGTGTTTGGTCAAACAACTCCTCACCCTTTGTTGAAAAACCTGCCTGTTCTTCTCTGAGACGTGCAGCAAGGGCTTTCTTTACTCTCGCAAGTATGTTTCTTATTCATCTCCTTCTGCAGCAGTAGGAGAGTCTTTGCTTCAGAGGTGGTTTAATCAGGTGCCCTTTTCCCCATGTATCTGGCATATGTTCTTTTTTTTCTCCCAGACTTTCTGCGAGAATCGACGTCGAATTTTCACTTGATACAGTGCTGACATAACACGCATCTTGTGGCCTTCTTGCAGGCTCTGCTTTGCTGTCTTTAGCTTACTGGTGGGTTTGATTACCTCAGGCTTTGAGTCAAAGGATTGGTGGTAACATGTGCATCATACAATGTTATTAGGAATATACAGTACGTAACCTCTTTTGTGCTTCATAAATGTACATAGCAAGGTTAAAGAGAATGTCTTCATTTCTTGACGCCAGGAGTAAATTAACTCTGAAAATACAAGGGTCAGAATAAAAACTTTGGCTTTATGAATTTTATCCTGAGGTCATGAAAAGCAGGACAGCAAAAAGGAAATGGATTTCATCTTCCTTGGCCAGGTTACATAAACGGCATGTCAGTTCATTATCACTCACAGCACTGTATCTGAACGGTGACAAGCTATATCAGAAACACCAAATCTAAACTTACTTAGCGCACTCTTAATATATCTGTTCATATCCATTTTAATGTATGGCTCTATCACATTAGTTGTTTTTAAAGAGTCTGTACTGCGCAATCTGTCACTGCTATAAATATGATCATGCCAGTCCTGCCATCTGCAGTCAATAATTCTTTGTTTAAAACATTTCAAGAACCCTACGATATTTTCAACGCCCTGGTTATCCCAAACATAAGCAAAGCCATATGAATTTAAACAGTGACGAACATTGGTAGCCCATGTCTTCTTGCCATTACAGTCCAAATTTCTCAATATCTTATAAGCTTTAAAAGGTATTTTACATTCGGTGTTCGATTATCTACATTCATTTTTTTTTTTTCATAGCATACAAATGCACATTTTCAATAACAACGCTTTTCTCAAGTGCCCAAATTTCTGCTCCATATTGTAGGATTGGCTGCACCTGAGAGTCAAACAGCTTTGAGAAAACTGTAAAAA
>JADBJO010000093.1:1117521-1130045 GCA_016801955.1 Conus betulinus | reverse complement strand
AATATGAGGCAGTTGACCGGGCAGATCGTCATGAGACAAACTGTTGATAGTAGATCGTCATGAGACAATATGAGGCAGTTGACAGGGAACTGCTTGATGGTAGATCGTCATGCAACAATATGAGGCAGTTGACAGGAACTGTTGATAGTAGATCGTCATGAGACAATATGAGGCAGTTGACAGGGAACTGTTGATAGTAGATCGTCATGAGACACCATGAGGGCAGTTGGCAGGGAACTGTTTGATAGTAGATCGTCATGAGACACCATGAGGGCAGCTGGCAGGGAACTGTTGATAGTAGATCATCATGAGACACCATGAGGGCAGTTGGCAGGGAACTGTTGATAGTAGATCGTCATGAGACACCATGAGGGCAGTTGGCAGGGAACTGTTGATAGTAGATCGTCATGAGACACCATGAGGCAGCTGCAGGGAACTGTTGATAGTAGATCATCATGAGACACCATATGAGGCAGTTGGCAGGAACTGTTGATAGTAGATCGTCATGAGACAATATGAGGCAGTTGGCAGGGAAACTGTTGATAGTAGATCATCATGAGACAATATGAGGCAGTTGACAGGGAACTGTTGATAGTAGATCGTCATGAGACAAATATGAGGCAGTTGGCAGGGAACTGTTGATAGTAGATCCTCATGAGACAATATGAGGCAGTTGACAGGGAACTGCTGATAGTAGATCGTCATGAGACACCATGAGGGGCACTTGGCAGGGAACTGTTGATAGTAGATCATCATGAGTACCACTCACCAGAGGAGACGCTGCACCGCTGCTGAATCATTTTGATGGGTGTCCAGCAGCTATATACCGGGTACTACCCCGTGAGCCTTCTACTGACCACACCGACTGCTGAATTGGTGTGGGTGAGTGGGTACCCGTTAGGTGTTGTGAAAAGGGCGTGGGGTTGGGGTGGACAGACAAAACCTATCCTGTACATCCGAGACCCAAACCATGGATCCTGGATTCTCTCACTTGCTAGATGAGTGCTATCCATTGGGCCTGTGTTCTCCTGCCAGATGCGTGCCTGTGTGTGGTGAGTTTATGTTTCGGTGATACGTCCACACCCACAAAAGATTAAATCAACAGGTCAACGCCTCAGCCTTTTTCTCCCAATCAGACAGAAGTTAACAGAACTGGATGAATCACAAAGCCCGGTAAATAAGATATCTACATATGACAGACACAAAAAGAAACACAAAATGTAAACAGTCTGTTGCCAATTCAGCTTTTTTTCCCTTCAAATAAAAGATACAATTCAAATGGCAGGCACAAAAAAAAACACAAAATGTTGACAGTGTGTTGCCTAATTCAGCTGTTTAAATTTCGAATGGCAGACACAAAAGAAACACAAAATGTTAACAGTCTGTTGCCTAATTCAGCTTTTTTTCTGTTCTAATGACAGGACACAAAAAGATACACAAATTGTGAACAGCCTGTTGCCTAATTTAGCTTTTATCAGTTTACCATACATGAAAAGAAACACAAAGTGTTAACAGTCTGTTGCCTAATCCAACGTTTTTTTTTTTTCTGCTCTTAAGACAGACACAAAAAGAACACAAAGTGTAAACAGTCTGTTGCCAATTCAGCTTTTTTTGTGTTCTAATGATAGACACACAAAGAAAACACAAAGTGCAAACAGTCTGTTGCCAATTAAGCTTCTTGCCGTTCAAAACCCCTTCATCCTTGATGAACACCACATCTGATGTCACAATGGGCGAGAGATGGAAGGGATTTTTTCCCCGAATGATATTCATCCATTGTTTGTCGCCCTGCACCAGTAATATCATCCATTGTTTGTCGCCCTGCACCAATAATAAACATCCATTGTTTGTCGCCCTGCACCAATAATATTCAGCCATTGTTTGTCGCCCTGCACCAATAATATTCATCCATTGTTTGTCGCCCTGCACCAATAATATTCATCCATTGTTTATCGCCCTTCACCAATAATATTCATCCATTGTTTGTCGCCCTGCCTCAAATATAACACGTTCTCTGATTGGTAGCAGCAGCTATCGACATTCTCACTCCCGTGTGACAGAAGGAAACAATCATCCCAGGAAAGGGCGGTGGAAGAGGGAGGTAACTACCACCACATTGATATCACCAGCGTGACAACACAGAACTTGACGCCGAACATGTTCAGTCTTATTGCTGGGTGCCCGTTGTACCCGCCATGCCTGACCGGGAAATTGTGTGCCTCATCATTGAGTCCACCTGTCCATGCGGGCTGTGATTTTTGTACTCCCAGTTCTTAAAGAATGGGAACGAAGAAATACTGTCCGTGTGTCTGTCTGTGTGTCTGTCTGTCCGTGGTCAAAATGTGTTTCCATTCGCTCCAGACAAAACTTCTGGGCCGATCTTTCTGAAAATGTGTAGGTATGTGCATTATGGGTCACAGATCATGCCCGATGTTTTGTTTTTACCAGAATAGCTGTTGCTAACGGCTATAATGGCCTAAAACGCTTTTCTTCTTCTTTATGGAATATTCGAAAAAGTACTTGGCCGATTTATGAATGGTTTGGATGATCTTGTGACAAATCGGAGCCTCTTTCTATATGTAAGTGATGTAATGTTGAAAATCGATTAAATAACCGTTACAAACCGTTATTTTGCCGTTGTTTCTTATATATAGGTAGATTTTAAATTAAATTTGGTATATAGAAAGGTAATCACACACAAATGGCACTTCTATGTAGTGTTTCAAAATTTCACCGTTAAAAACCGTTATTCTTGACATATTATCCGATTTGGATGAAATTTGGTATGTACACGCGTATTCAAGGTAAACTGGGAGTACGTTTATATGCTTTGCATCTTGTTTTTCTTGCAATGATGGTTGAATTTATATTGCCGACCTACGACATTATCATGACAACTTGTTAATGAAATTTAGATAAGCGTACTACAATCACTTCCAAGTCAGAACAATATTCTTCTATATATCTATTATATCTATCTACATCTCTTTATCTATATATCTGTATATATCATACATTAAGTGTGGTAGCAGACCACCAGTCACACCTGTGATGTGAGAAAAATTGCAAGGAATGTGCCTGTCTAAAAGAAAGAAGATAATAAGAACATCAAAGAACATCAGAACAAATTACAACAATACACAAATGAAACAAACACAAATAAAGAAAAGAAGAAAATATAAACAGTTAAAAAGATAAACAACTTCAAAAAGAAAGAACACTTACTGGGCTTTGTTCCTTTAGAGAAAAAAATCAGCGATAGATGACCATATAAATAACACACACACACACACACACACACACACACGCACGCACGCACGCACGCACGCACACACACACACACACACACACACACACACACACACACACACACACACGCACACACACAATTATGAAGAAAAATTGCAGTGAAATGCTTTTTGCCCATGGGGCAAGTTACCACACACAACAGTCTGTTTCAAGCTTTAGACCTCATTCACCGATCTCGGTGTACGATTTTCGCGCGTGCGCCCTGTTACCGACTCCCAAAGGCCCGACATACCTCTAGTGATAGCGATGTGTCTGGCACTGGGGTGGCTCATCTCTCATAGCGACTGTGTCTGGCACTGGGTGGCTCATTTCTCATAGCGACTGTGTCTGGCACTGGGTGGCTCATCTCTCATAGCGACTGTGTCTGGCACTGGGTGGCTCATCTCTCAAGGAACCACTGACTTCAGAGCAGGAAATGCTGATAAGGGCCATTTTGCCAAAAGAGAGTCTTTTAGTATGTCTACAGTGTGGAAACATCTGTTCTTTTCAAACACATCCTCGAAGCTTTTGAAATAAGAGGAAGATGTTGTTTATCTCTGTAGCGGAAGGAAGAACGATTCAACGCCCATCCGGCACCGAATTCAAGAAGATAAACGATTGCTTTGCCTTCGTTTTCATTGTTCTTAATGGTGTTTACTCTACCTGAAGAAGATTAAGAGGTCGAACGCGTTGTTTTTTGTCTTGTACTTTGTACCAACCGGGGGAGTTACTTAAACTAATTCAGAAAATGTGTTTCATGTCTGGCAGGAGTCGCCTCACTTTGAAACTAAGGTAGAGTCTAACAGAGCTCGTTTCACTTTTAAATGCACCTCCTCTTCCTACGAACAAATGTTAACTCAGAGGCTTAGAGGTCAAAGACAACTTCTCATTGGGCAGACGGAGATGTCTCCTTCCAGGAGAGTGGGAGCAGGGGACACAACTACCACTGCACTGAGGCCATCATGAAGGGGAGCACACTCAGTGGTCAGCACTGACGCTTCCTTTCATGTTAGACACTAGCAGCCAGGGTTCGAACTCACAACCCTGGCAGCAAAACTCGGTGCTTTTCCCCCTGAGCCATAGAGCACTCTGCCTGTACAAGCTGTGGATCATTTTTTTCCACTTCTTATGATGGTTCGTTTTTCATTTTTAGATCTATTACGTCATTATCACAGCAAGATGTTAATGAGATTTACGTATGACATACCGCAATGAAATCAATGTCACTACAAACTTTTCATTTTTATACAACAACTTCTATCATTACACCGGCATATTACAAATAATACCTATAACATATGGAAGGTTGCAACGAGTGTTACAGTTAAAAGAAAAAAAAAAGTTAAAAAAAAAAACAAGTAATATGAAAAGGAGAACAGCAGCATAGGAAATGAAAGAAAGCGAAAGACAAACGACCTCAAAGAAAAGAACACTTATGGATTGAAAAAACAAAAATCAGTGAAAGATAAAATCTACAGATTATCAAGATAAAACACAGAGGACAGAAATATTACACTGATTTCTTTTCAACGCACACAGGACAGAACAACACGTGTTACAGTCTGTATCAACCTGTAGTTCTTACTCCATGACCTAAGTGTCTGCTTTTTCACGCGTGCATCCTGCTGGTGCTTCCCTGAAGCCCAGACATACCTCTAGTAGTTGTGACCTTCAGACGTTGTCTGGCACTGCGAGTCTTATCTCTCTACGTACCTCTGTTTCAGAGTAGGAAATGCCGACAGATGCGTTTGGCCGAAAGAGCACCTTGTAATATCCCCAAAGCTGAAATATTTCACAGCACACCTTCAGAGTCTTTTTTTTTTTTTTTTTTAAACACAACATTAGATGTTGTTCATCTTCATGACAGACAGTGTGTGTGTGTGTGTGTGTGTGTGTGTGTGTGTGTGTGTGTGTGTGTGTGTGAGTGAGAGTGTGTTTCTGTCCGTGTATCAGACTATGTGACTATGTAAAACTGTAAAATTGTGTCTCACAGAGATCGACACAATCAGTTCTTGTACTGCCTTAACATTGGCTTTGATCTGGACTTTGCTGGGAATGATCCGTGTCAGTCACTGTCCCAACAGACAGCTGGCCTTACCATTGACACCAACCAACAGCGTGGGTACGGCGCTTAGGCGAAGGGGTGAGTGCGAGGGAACACCAAATGACTATAAATACAACACATCTCCTTTTTAACCTATAGCTAGCTCTCTTATATTACTGGCGTCCAGGACTGTATACAGAAAAAGATGAAGTGGAAACTATAGACCGTATACACTTCGCTTTTCTTCTTTGTCTCTTTTTTTTTGTTGAAATAGTGATCAAAATGTCGGGCTACACGATCCATCGAACTCTGTGCACTTCCTTGTGATCAGTAGAAAGAACCATGGCAATTCGCATTTTGAGGTTTTAGAGAAAAAGGGGAGAGAGCACTTTGATGGACTGTGATAACGAGGCGGTAGAGAGAAGAAGCAGCAGACCTAATGTCGTGACGCGGCGAGAGAAGACGTGAACATACACGAATGATTCCTTCAAGGTGCCAAAACAAAATCGAATTATCCTCAGCTCGATGTCTTCTTTTGATTTTCTGCAATTGTCTGTCCGTCTGTCTGTCAGTCAGTTAGTCGCTCAGTCTGTCAGCCAGTCAGTCTGTCTGTCTCTCAGTTAGCCTGTTTGTCTGTCTGTCAGACCGTCTGTCCCATCTCTCTCTCTCTCTCTCTCTCTCTCTCTCTCTCTCTCTCTCTCTCTCTCTCTCTCTCTTTGCGTGCGTGAGTACGTGCGCGCGCGTGTGTGTGTGTGTGTGTGTGTAAAAAGAAACGATCAACCAGACAGGCAGCCAACCCTGACACGAGCAGCCATGATGGGAAAACGATCACAGCGCTGTCCAAGACATGGTCCATAGCGAAGAGCCATGATTCCTTTTCCTTCCCTCCCCTTCCAGCCTCAAACATTGTGAACAGAGACAAAGTAGCCATTGAGCTTCCACTGCTGGCCATACACCAGAAATGAAAGTGGGCATTGGATGCGTTGTCTTTTCTGTCGGAGTCTTGTGAGGCACTCTTTTACTGCTGCACAATTCCAACCGATCGCATTCTTTCACAGAACAGGGCCTTAAGCTCTTTCCCCTCCGTTTCGTTTCCCGTGTGCCCCCAAAGGTCTTCCATCTCAGTTGCTTACCCCTGCTTTCCCCAACGCAACCACACCATGCCTGAATATCAGAGCAGGGAAAAATCGGTGTTTGATCTTCCTGAAACCACCCGCCAGAGAAAACGCTGCACTACCACTGAGCCCCACTTCGTTGGGTGGACAAAAATGATTGTTCTGATCCGACACACGTAGAGCATGGCCCTCTGCTGAGGACAGTCATCGCTGATTGTAGAGCCAGGGTGAATAGACACCATTAGCTCCTGTAGAAATGAGGGGCGAGGAGTACAGGGGGTGGGGGAGGGGGGGGGGGGGGGGGGGGGGAGAGAAAACCCAACTCATGTGCCCAAGACCCGAACCATGGACCTTGCATTTTCTTTTTTCCTAAACGCGTGACATGTCACAGCACCTTTGTTCTTCTTTCAGATCAGTGTGTGTCGTTAGTTCGTGACACCAAAGGTCAAATCAACAGGTCAGCGCCCTGCTCTCCATCAGTGTGTGACGTTAGTTCGTGACACCAAAGGTCAAATCAACAGGTCAGCGCCCTGCTCTCCATCAGTGTGTGACGTTAGTTCGTGACACCAAAGGTCAAATCAACAGGTCAGCGCCCTGCTGTCCGTCTGCCAATGAGAAGAAGGAAGTTAACAGGCTCTCAATCTACCCAATGAGAAGGAAGTTAACAGAACTGAACGAATCATAGTCCTATGTCCTACATCTATCTGTCTATCTGTCCATCCATTTATCTATCTGTCTGTCTATCTATCCATCTCGCCATCTAGCTGTCTACCTGTCTACCTCTCTCTCCTCTATCTATTCGTCTATCAATATTAATACTGATAAATAAAAGACGCAGAATGAAGTTTTAACAATCTACATCTAATTCACTTTTTTTCCCCATTCAGTATCTACTTTAGCTTCGATATGAAGAAAAAACATAAACTGATGTGTTAAAATGCTAGAGATCGGAAGGAAATATTTCTGATTTATGTTCAGCCTTTAATCTCTCCCGCTGCACTGAATGTAGTAACACTCGCTGATTGGTAGAAGAAGACTTTGCCATTCATGCGGCAAATGTCCATAACCATCCCAGTATAGGAGGGTAAGGGAGTTAACTGACACTACACTGGTTGGTTTTAAGTTAGGCACCAACTGGATTTGAACTCGCAATGCCCGATTGCAAAATCCTGTGCTTTACCACAGAGCCAAACAACAACCTGTCAATGCAAGCTGCAGTTCTGTTATCTTTCATTACAGTGATGGTTCTGTTTCAACTGCAGACTTACACCACCATCATGATACTGTGGTGATGGGATTCAGTAGGTATGTTTCGAACACACCTGCATTCTAATAACCATAATTGTCAGGAAAGTTGCATGAAGCATAAACAGTAAAAGACAGAAAACAACAACTGAAAATGCCTGCCTGTCTGCCTTCCTACTTGCGTGTGTGCGTGCGTGCGTGCGCGCGTGCGCATGTGTGTGTGTGTGTGATGCAACCAATTCATGAACATTTATGTAATTACTCAGGTGTGCGAAAGATTCGCAATCACCGTGTTTCATGCTTACACACAGACACATACAGACAAACACAGACACAGCCACACAGCCACACAGCCACACAGACACAGACACAGACACAGACACAGACAGAGAGAGAGAGAGAGAGAGAGAGAGAGAGAGAGAGAGAGAGAGAGAGGGAGATACATACATGCACAAATGCATACATACATACATACATACATACATACGTACGTACGTACGTACGTAAGTACGTACGTACATACATACATACATAGTTATATAATCATAATATTTCTATATGTATCTATACGCACATAACACGAAGATAAGAACAGCGGGCTGACAAATTCTTCCCAATATTTGGACCTGTTAAAGGTCTTCCTCTGGGGATTTTGATGACAAGAATGAAGCCAGGTGTCCAACCACTCGCTAGATAGCTAGCTAGCTTGTTAGCTAGATAGATAAAATAGATTAGTTAGATAACTAGCTAGCTAGCTAGCTAGTTAGCTAGCTATATAGAATGGATTAGTTAGATAGACAGATAGATGGATAGATGGATAGATGGATAGAATGAATTAGTTAGATAGATAGATGGATAGATAGATAGATAGAATGGATTATTAGATAGCTAGCAAGCTAGATGGATTAGTTAGATAGACAGACAGATAGACAGGTAGATAGACAGACAGATAGATAGACAGGTAGACAGACAGATAGATAGATAGATAGATAGATAGATAGATAGATAGACAGATAGACAGACAGACAGACAGACAGACAGATCAGACAGACAGACAGACAGACAGATAGACAGACAGATAGATAGATAGACAGACAGACAGACAGACAGACAGACAGACAGACAGACAGATAGATAGACAGATAGACAGATAGACAGACAGATAGATAGATAGACAGACAGATAGACAGACAGACAGACAGACAGATAGATAGATAGATAGATAGACAGACAGATAGACAGATAGATAGACAGATAGATAGACAGACAGATAGACACACACACACACACACTTCTGGTTTACAGGAAGCAGCCGTCTCCCACCCAGCTTGTTCCCAGGAGGCAGATGGTGGGACGGCTCCTGGATACAGGGGTCAGGTGCCTGCACCCGCCCTCCAGCTGGGGATAGCTGTGGAGAGAAACACGAAACAACCAGGCGGCGCTGCTGTGTGTTTCTTTTCCCAAAGGTCTCCAGGGCCCAGCGAAGGAGCTATCGGGCGATCCGAGGCGCCCCCAACCCCCCCCCCCCCCCCCCCCCCCCACCGGCTCCTGTTGTGGCACAGATCCCCCAGGTAGGGGCAGCTACAGAAATATCAGGAGAAATTGCAGCCCCTGATCTCACTAGCAATGGAAAGATGACCATAACCACAACTTCAAACAAAACTACATCTCGCATTGCTCGTCACGCGGGGAAACAAGGAGCGCGACCTTTAATGGAAAACCAGGTTCAGGTTGCTAAATGTGCTACTGGTTAAAAAAAAAAAGCTCAAATGCAAAAAAATCTTTGAGCATATCTAACCTCAAATGTACGAACGTCTATAGGAGACTGAAAGAAAAGCGAAGTGACAGCACTCCTTGAAACACACAAAGCGGACGTAACATGCCTGCTTCCGTGAAACATAAAAAGCGGACGTAACATGCCCGCCTCCCTGAAACACACAAAGCGGACGCAACATGCCCGCCTCCCTGAAACATACAAAGCGGACGTAACATGCCCGCCTCCCTGAAACATACAAAGCGGACGTAACATGCCCGCCTCCCTGAAACGCACAAAGCGGACGTAACATGCCCGCCTCCCTGAAAACATACAAAGCGGACGTAACATGCCCGCCTCCCTGAAACATACAAAGCGGACGTAACATGCCCGCCTCCCTGAAACGCACAAAGCGGACGTAACATGCCCGCCTCTCCCTGAAACATACAAAGCGGACGTAACATGCCCCCGCCTCCCTGAAACATACAAAGCAGGCGTAACATGCCCGCCTCCCTGAAACATACAAAGCAGGCGTAACATGCCCACCTCCCTGAAACATACAAAGCGGACGTAACATGCCCCCAAACCAGACTTTTGCGCCCTGAAGACAACATCAGATGTCACCCAGAGGGGAATGGCTGGAAGCTAGGGACCAGCTCAGCAGAGAAGGCAGAGAGTAATCCAACGATGTTAATGGGGGGGATGGTGGTGGTGGCAATGGCTTTACGTCCACGCGCTTATCTATCTATCTATCTATCTATCTATCTATCTATCTATCTATCTATCTATCTATCTATCTATCTATCTATCTATCTACACACACACACACACACACACACACACACACACACACACACACCACACACACACACACACACACACACACCACGCACGCACGCACGCACGCACGCACGCACGCATATATAAGAGAAGGATGAGAAGAGATGAGGAGGGTGGATTGTCGGGGGTGTGGGGTGAGGAGGGGGGGGTGGGGGCGTGTCTGGTACAGCGCCGACGAGGCAGCCGGGGGGCTATCTATCGGTCACGGTTCTAGTTGTAGTGATGGCATTCCTCCTGCCAGCGCTCCAGTCCCTCTGGTGCCGATAGCGCCACGCTGGATGTAGGAGGGTACTGGATTTTAGTGTACAGTGTGTAGTGATGGTCATTCTCCTGCCAGACATCTGGTCCCTCTGGAGCCGATAGCGCCACGCTAGGGTATTATAGGAGGGTATTGGACCTTAGTGTACAGTGTGTAGTGATGGTCATTCTCCTGTGTAGGAGGGTATTGGACCTTAGTGTACAGTGTGTAGTGATGGTCATTCTCCTGTGTAGGGGGGTATTGGACCTTAGTGTACAGTGTGTAGTGATGGTCATTCTCCTGTGTAGGAGGGTATTGGACCTTAGTGTACAGTGTGTAGTGATGGTCATTCTCCTGTGTAGGAGGGTATTGGACCTTAGTGTACAGTGTGTAGTGATGGTCATTCTCCTGTGTAGGAGGGTATTGGACCTTAGTGTACAGTGTGTAGTGATGGTCATTCTCCTGTGTAGGGGGGTACTGGACCTTAGTATACAGTGTGTGTAGTGTAGTATACAGTGTATAGAGAAGGTGATTCTCCTGTATAGGAGAGTACTGGACCTTAGTATACAGTGCTAAGCCAGAGATGTGAGGGTGACTGGGAGTGGGGGGGGGGGGGGGGGGGGGGGGGGGGGGGAGAGGGAGGGATGGGGGAAGGGGGTATATATCAAGGTTGCCTTTGTCTTTGTCTCTGTCTCATCTGGGGGATGGCGGTCTGCCTGTTTTTCTATCTTTTTGTCTGTCTTGTCTGTCTGTCTGTCTCTTCGTCTGTCTCCTTTGTCCGTCTCTGTCTCTGTCTGTCTGTCTGTCTGTCTGTCAAATTACAGTCCGTCTCAAAATGGTCTTCTATCGGGAAAAAAGAGATTGAAGTTGTTAACCGTTAAAAGTATTTGGGACTTTAACCACTAAGCTATCATACGACATTGCACACGAAGAATATGCAGGCAGAGCTACAGCCAAAATTGTAGAAAATGATGAAAACTATGTGGAATTTGGGAGCAATAATAAGACCAACAGACAACACTCACTGGACTCTCTGGAGACAGACATTACACACAGGACAATCTGCACCACAGGTTTCGGTTTCAGCAAGGAGGCGTCACTGCGTGCGGACTTGTCCATATGCGCTACACCCACAAACGCTAGGTTTTGAGACCACACTGCGCATGATTTTAGAACTGATGGATAAATGAAATTATAAATAAGATGAGAGATGAGAATTGAAGAAGTGGCTCTCTATCGTGGCTACGATTTAGCAGATGTCTGACCTACGCATTAGTTTCAACGCGCTGATCAGGCCTTGATTGCCTACCTAACATTAGTTGTGCCGTTATTATCACTGCAGATGTGTGTGGTGAGTGTACATGCGTGCGTGTGTGATGGGTGTGTGGGCACGGGCCTTTCTGTATGCGTGGTGTGTGTGTGTGTGTGTGTGTGTGTGTGTGTTTGTGTGTGTGTGTGTGTGTGTGTGTGTGTGTGTGCCGTGTATGTGGTGCGCGTGTGCGCATGGTGCGTATGTGGTGCGCGTGTGGTGTGTTGTTGTGTGTCTTCAATTTAACGTCTTTTGCACTAAATGTGATATTAGCGCATGCGCGTGTGTGCGATGTGTTGTGTGTGTGTGTGTGTGTGTGTGTGTGTGTGTGTGTGTGTGTGTGTGTGGTGTGTGTGAATGTAAGGAGTGCGTGCGTGAAAAAAAGTGCGTAACAAAAAAAAAAAAAGCAAAAACATCAAAAGTTAAAAAACAAACATCTGTATTAAAAAAAAAATCATGAAACAGCAATTAAGGATTGAGCCAACTGGGCTTAACATAAGAATTCGTACAAAATTTAAGAGAGGACATGGTACTCCTGGAATATGCACTTTGAAGCATCCTTTCTAAATTCTGACAATCGGAATCAAAGTAGGGGCAAAAGTTTGAACATGTGTTGTTGTACAATTATTAAGGACGCCGCAAGCACATCGAATATTCTTGACCATATTTGGACAATTGGCTTATTTTTTAAC
>JADBJO010000093.1:1107521-1112521 GCA_016801955.1 Conus betulinus | reverse complement strand
TACGATATACTTGTTTTTATTCATCTAACTTGTTCAGAATACTTCGTTAAAGAAAATCGGGTGACATCCTGATGCTTACCATCTTAAAGAATCCCAGCTGAAAGATTTCAAGGGATATGTTGACATCTGGATATGTACAGTTCTCAGCCCAAGAAATATATATATCACACACTGATTGATGGTCTGCGTTTCCAGTTTTGCTCCTTGCATTGGGAAGTTCTGTGAAGCAACTAGGTTATTGATCACCTGGTTAAGATTTCGGGGTCCAAACCATTTCTGGCCTTGCTGTTCTGCTTTGACCACATTCCGTGCTGCCTGGGAAACATGGTCCTTCAGCCTCCCCGCGGAGTGCCCACTCTACAGGTCGCAGAGAATCTCCTGCCTCCCTCTGTGGACGCCAGAGGACACTGGCTACAGAAGATGCCACTCTACAAGGCATTGATGACGTCATTCATCATCTGTTGACGCTGACCACAGAAGATCACACTCTACACGTCATGATGACGTCATTTATCCTCTGCAGAGGTGGCTAATGACCATAGATGATCACACTCTACACGTTCATTGATGACGTCATTCATATTCTGTGGAGGATACTGACTATAGAGGATTAAACTCAACACGTCACTGATGACGCCATTGACACACCCTGTGGAGGAAACTGACATGAGAAGGTCGCACTCTACACATCACTGATGACGTCATTCATCCTCGGTGGATACTGACCACAGGAAAATCAAACACTATAAGTCACGAATGATGTCAAACACGTCTGTGTAGATGCCAGAGATACACTGAAGACAGATCTGGAGCGAAACATCCAAATGTTCCTTACCCCATGCTTCCCCTACACAGAACTTCAGGTCAAGATCTACATCGGGCAGCCAGTCCACACAGACACACAGACACAGGGAGGGAGTCCACACAGCCAGTCACACAGAGACAGGGAGACAGCCAGTCCACACAATGACAGGGAGACAGCTAGTCCACACAGAGACAGGGAGACAGCCAGTCCACACAATGACACAGGGAGACAGTCCACACAGAGACAAGGGAAACAGGCCTGTCCACACAGAGACAGGGGAAACAGCCTGTCCATACAGACACAGGGAGACAGCCAGTCCACACAGACACAGGGAGACAGCCAGTCCACACAGAGACACAGAGACAGGGAGACAGCCAGTCCACACAGAGACAGGGAGACAGTCCACACAGAGACAGGGAGACAGCCAACACAGAGACTGTCCACACAGAGACAGGGGACAGGGAGACAGAAACAGCCAGTCCACACAGACACAGCAGGAGACAGACAGGTACAGTCCACAGTCCACACAGGAGACAAACAGTCCACACAATGACAGGGAGAACAGCCAGTCCACACAGACACAGGGACAGGGGAAACAGCCAGTCCCACACAGAGACAGAAGGGGAAAACAGCCAGTCCACACAGAGACAGGAAACAGCCAGTCCACACAGACACAGGGAGACAGCCAGCCAGTCCACACAGACACAGGGAGACAGCCAGTCACACAGAGACAGGGAGACAGCCAGTCCACACAGAGACACAGGGAAACAGCCAGTCCACACAGAGACAGGGAAACAGCCAGTCCCACACAGAGACAGGGAGACAGCCAGTCCACACAGAGACAGGGAGACAGCCTGTCCATACAGACACAGGGAGACAGCCAGTCCACACAATGACAGGGAGACAGCCAGTCCACACACAGACACAGGGAGACAGCCCAGTCCACGCAGAGACAGGGACTCAGCCAGTCCACACAATGACAGGGAAATAGCCAGTCCACACAGACACAGGGAGACAGCCAGTCCACACAATGACAGGGAGATAGCCAGTCCACACAGACACAGGGAGATAGCCAGTCCACACAGAGACAGGGAGACAGCCAGTCCACCACACAGAGACAGAGGAGGGAGCCAGTCCACACAGACACAGGGAGACAGCCAGTTCACACAGACACAGGGAGACAGCCAGTCCACACAGATACAGGGAGGGAGTCAGTCCACACGCAGAGACAGGGAGACAGCCAGTTCACACAGACACAGGGAGACAGCCAGTCCACACACAATGACAGGGAAACAGCCAGTCCACACAGACACAGGGAGACAGCCAGCCAGTCCACACAGAGAAGGGAGGGAGCCAGTCCACACAGAGACAGGGAGACAGCCAGTTCACACAGACACAGGGAGACAGCCAGTCCACACAGAGACAGGGGGAGTCAGTCCACGCAGAGACAGGGAGACAGCCAGTCCACACAGAGACAGGGAGACAGCCAGTTCACACAGACACAGGGAGACAGCCAGTCCACACAGAGACAGGGAGGGAGTCAGTCCACGCAGAGACAGGGAGGGAGTCAGTCCACGCAGAGAGACAGGGAGACAGCCAGTCCACACACAATGACAGGGAGACAGCCAGTCCACACAATGACAGGGAGACAGCCAGTCCACACAATGACAGGGAGACAGCCAGTCCACACAGAGACAGGGAGGGACAGGGTCAGTCCACACAGACACAGGGAGACAGCCAGTCCACACAGAGACAGGGAGACAGCCAGTCCACACAGAGACAGGGAGGGAGTCAGTCCACACAGACACAGGGAGACAGCCAGTCCACACAGACACAGGGAGACAGCCAGTCCACGCAGAGAGACAGGGAGGGAGTCAGTCCACACAGACACAGGGAGACAGCCAGTCCACGCAGAGACAGGGAGGGAGTCAGTCCACACACAAGACACAGGGAGACAGCCAGTCCACACAATGACAGGGAGACAGCCAGTCCACGCAGAGACAGGGGAGACAGCCAGTCCACGCAGAGACAGGGAGACAGCCAGTCCACGCAGAGCACAGACAGGGAGACAGCCAGTCCACACAGACACAGGGAGACAGCCAGTCCACACAGAGACAGGGAGACAGCCAGTCCACACAGAGACAGGGAGGTCAGACTCTCTGCCAGCAGTGATCAGGAGGGGGAGGCAGGGGGAAGGGAGGAGGGGGAGACATGAAGAAAAAAAAAAAAATCCAATGAAATTCAAAACAACTTGCTTGCCAAATCACCTATCAGCTGTCTCCTATCCCGGAGTCTTGAAGACCACCGGGGGCGCCACAAAAGACTTCACAACCTGCTTCTCTCCACTCCCCCCGGTTCCAGGTTGTAGGAGGCTCTGGGTAGTGGTAGTGCCTTTGTTGTCTGGCAGCTGCATCCTACCTGGTCGGGTGGACGGGCCCCACTGATCTTCATCCCTCTCCTAAATGTCTCACGTGCTGGCTCCGAGCACCACACCCCTGGTACACAGCTTCAGCTGGCGGGCTGAACCACGTGAGGCAGGGGGGGGGGGGGGGGATGCTGACACGGCATCACGGGCGGAGGAACTCCTTACTGAGTCAACGGCCAGGGCGGAAGGGCCTAACGACTACGTGTCCACGATTAGGGCGAGCTTCTGAGATGGAGGACATCGGCTGTGGTCGAAGTTGGAGAGGAATGGGCTCTGTCAGGTATCAATGGTCCAAGACACGCCCCATGAAGATGAACACCAACACTCAGCTTCAAAGAGAGAACATGACAAAAGGAAAATGTTATATACATATATCAGACACATCAAGTACCGATAGAACCAGTCCACATAGAGTCTGTCTGGTGTCCAACCACTGGCTCACGACATTTCCCACAAGTATGCATGCAAAATGAATTTAGTATGCTGATTGAAGATTTTCAGTATTTCCGTCATATTTTCTGAATTTCTTTTTAAAAGCAGAGCAGGCCTAAATTCCAGAACACAGAGACATACACAGACACACACAGACACACAGACTCTCTCTCTCTCTCTATCTCTCTCTCTCTCTCTCTCTCTCTCTCTCTCTCTCTCTCTCCATCTCATTCACACGAACTACAGACGCTCTCTCTCTCTCTCTCTCTCTCTCTCTCTCTCTCTCTCTCTCTCTCTCACACACACACACACATAACACACACGCATGCACGCACGCACGCACGCACGCAGGAACACAAGCACAGACAGACAGACAGACTGATAGACTGACAGACAGACACATACACAAACAGAACACAGAGAGAGAGAGAGAGAAAGAGAGAGAGAGAGAGATGAGAGAGAGAGAGAGACAGACAGACAGACAGACAGAGACAGAGACAGAGACAGACAGGCAGACAGACAAAAAAACAGACAGACAGACAATCAATCAAACGGACAGACGGACAGAGAAATGCAGGAAATAAAAAGAAGACGTGGAGCTGAGGACAATTCGATTTTGCTTCGGCACTTTCAAGGAATCATTCGTTTACGTTTACGTCCACATCATCTCTCAACGGCGTCATGACGTGAAGTTAGCTGCCTCCTGTCTCTACCACGTCGTTTCTAAAACCCGAACGTGCGAACACCAGTGGCTCTTCCTACTAATGACGGGGAAGCTCACAGAATTTGATGAATCGTGTATCCCAACATATTTTTTTTCTATCACTATCTTTCAAAAAAAAAAAAAAAACAAACACAGATAGAGAAGAATCACGAAGACGAAGTGGATACGGTGTAGTTCTTACCTCAGCTTTGCTGTGTACAATCCACATTGTCTTCGATGCAAACAATATATGGGGGCTTAAAGGTCAAAAAGGAAATTTGGTCTGTTTATATTCATTCATTGTTCCTCCCTCCGACTCGCACACACACACACACACACACACACACAACACACACACACACACACACACACACACACACACACACACACACACACCACATGCGCGCGCACGCGCGCGCGCACACACACACACACACACACACACATACAAGCGCGCGCGCACACACGCATGCACACACACACACACATACACACACACTTAAGCGCCCACACATACGCGCTCACGCATACATACAAACACACGCAGAGACAGATACACAGACACACGCCAATGAATCGCTGTATGTCTGTCTGTCTGGTCGGGTCTGTCTGTCTGTTGTCGTCTTCTCTCTGTC
>JADBJO010000093.1:1092500-1102500 GCA_016801955.1 Conus betulinus | reverse complement strand
ACTGCACGATGGGACTGCACGAGAAGACTGCACGAGAAGACTGCACGAGAAGACTGCACGATGGGACTGCACGAGAAGACTGCACGAGAAGACTGCACGAGAAGACTGCACGATGGGACTGCACGAGAAGACTGCACGATGGGACTGCACGAGAAGACTGCACGATGGGACTGCACGAGAAGACTGCACGATGGGACTGCACGATGCACGAGACTGCACGAGAAGACTGCACGAGAAGACTGCACGAGAAGACTGCACGATGGCACGAGAAGACTGCACGAGAAGACTGCACGAGAAGACTGCACGATGGGACTGCACGAGAAGACTGCACGATGGGACTGCACGAGAAGACTGCACGATGGGACTGCACGAGAAGACTGCACGATGGGACTGCACGATAAGACTGCACGAGAAGACTGCACGAGAAGACTGCACGAGAAGACTGCACGAGAAGACTGCACGATGGGACTGCACGAGAAGACTGCACGAGAAGGACTGCACGACTGCACGATGAAGACTGCACGATGGGACTGCACGATAAGACTGCACGATGGGACTGCACGAGAAGACTGCACGAGAAGACTGCACGATGGGACTGCACGAGAAGACTGCACGATGGGACTGCACGAGAAGACTGCACGAGAAGACTGCACGATGGGACTGCACGAGAAGACTGCACGAGAAGACTGCACGAGAAGACTGCACGAGAAGACTGCACGAGAAGACTGCACGAGAAGACTGCACGAGAAGACTGCACGAGAAGACTGCACGAGAAGACTGCACGAGAAGACTGCACGAGAAGACTGCACGAGAAGACTGCACGAGAAGACTGCACGATGGGACTGCACGAGAAGACTGCACGAGAAGACTGCACGATGGACTGCACGATAAGACTGCACGAGAAGACTGCACGATGGGACTGCACGAGAAGACTGCACGATGGGACTGCACGAGAAGACTGCACGAGAAGACTGCACGATGGGACTGCACGATAAGACTGCACGATGGACTGCACGATAAGACTGCACGATAAGACTGCACGATAAGACTGCACGATGGGACTGCACGATAGGACTGCACGATAAGACTGCACGATAAGACTGCACGATAAGACTGCACGATAAGACTGCACGATGGGACTGCACGATAAGACTGCACGAGAAGACTGCACGAGAAGACTGCACAAGAAGACTGCACGAGAAGACTGCACGATAAGACTGCACGATGGGACTGCACAAGAAGACTGCACGAGAAGACTGCACGATGGGGACTGCACGATAAAACTGCACGATAAGACTGCACGAGAAGACTGCACGAGAAGACTATCTGATGAGACGTTAACACAGCAACACTTAATCCTTTCCCCCTGTGGGTCTTCCCTCTCTTTTTCTTATATTGCTCGATCGTTTGAGAGAGAGAGAGAGAGAGAGAGAGAGAGAGAGAGAGAGAGAGAGAGAGAGAAGAGAGAGAGAGATAGAGACACTATATGAAATACTGATATGACACTATATGCAATACGATATGATATGATATGATATAATGTGATAAGATATGACATGATATGATACGATATGATATGATATGATATGATATGATATGATATGATATGATATGATATGATTGATATGATATGATATATATGATATGATATATGGTATGATATGATATGATATGATAACATTATGATATGATATATATGACATGATATGATATGATATGGTATATGTTAGGATATGAAGTACTAAGTTCATAAAAACAAATGGAATACACAACGTATAGAATATAATTAAAATAGACTTCTCCATTCTACACTACACTAATGACATTCGTCGTTTGAATGCTTCGTATAGAAACACAGCAAAGCTTTTAACAACCTTCACATTCCTCGCTGACAAAAGCAACAGCAATTCTGAAGCCTGATGGTCTATTATGACATTTACATGGGATATGTTTCACTCTGATGTCTTGAAGCACTGAAAATAAAAGACAAAACGGATTTCATCTTCTTTTGCCTGCCCACAAAACAGGCATTTACGTTTTAAAAATCTGCTGTGTTTTATATCGTTGACGATGCACTGCAATATCAGACACTCCAAGTCCACATTTTGTCCAAATTTACTAATAAACTGGGGAGACATTTTCACAGAAATGTAAACCTCTAACAAATGATCAGTTTTTAATAATCTGTACAAGGAAAATCTTTTCGTTTGCCTGAATATGAGACTGCCAGTCTTGCCACCTGCAATCAGTAAGTCGTTTTAAACAAGCCAGGAGGATCTGTATACTACCAACTCTATGATTATCCCATACAAAAGAAAATAGGCGTACACTTGTTGCCCATGTTTTTCTTTTTTACTACCTTTCCGGTTCACCTTACATGAAGTCATTCGGAATCGTGTGGTCCACACGCAAAAGCTTTTCCGTCGCAAATGACTGAATTTTTGACAGTTGGTATTCCGCTTCTGATCCATGAATTTCAGCCCCATAATGGCCTACCGGCGGTACTCGCGTATTAAAGAATCTAAACCAAAATTTTTGAATAGTTGTGAAACTTGAAGAGTAATGATAAGACTATGCCACAACCTTCTTTGCTCGACTAATAAGGTCCTGGAAATGTAATTAAAGCTTAAATTAACAAGAAAATACACAAACCAAGAGATTTACACGCATTAACGACTGGCAATTGTAAACTTCCAAGCAGCCATTTTTCACGCGCCGCCAAGGGTTCCCTAAGAATTTGAAAAATTCCCTTGACAATCCATTAGGTCCTAGGACTTTTCCACATTTTAATTCTCTAATTGCAAAAAAAAAACCGAATTTTTCTTCTGTATTAGGTCTATCAAAGTCATCTGTATACCCTTCCTCAAAAATGTTTTCTTTTTCTTCAAGGTCTGCATTTTTTCTAGTACAGTCGTTGAAGAGCGTGTACCATTCACGAAAAGGTAGCATGATTTTTGATACTGGCTTTTCTTTCTAGATGATGTCCACCATATTTCCAAAACTCTTGCTGATCATTCACTGAGTCCAAGATTTTCTGGAATAATGTCATTCAACTTCTTTTTCTTTTCTTAACAATAAATTCTTACGTTCTAGCCACGGTATGTAAGTTACAGTCATTTATTTCTGACGTGCTTTTCAAAATCCTCAAAAACATGCACACCTTACATGTTGTTACTTTACATTCATTATTATACCATATCATATCATTCATTACCAGCAGCTCTGGTTATGAGACCTGTGTATGCAAACACGCTAAGTCATACATTTTAACAGATTTTTCAGTGTCCTTGAACTTATGCAATGCTTCTTCACACCTGTATCCATTACTTCCCCTGCAGACCATAACTAACATGAATGACGTCAGAACCTACCTCATCTAGGACATCATTAAGTAAGGTCCTCATTCTATACGATTTTTCTCCATATTCTTTACGATCATATCTGCCAACTGTATGCACATTTGTTTTCCTCTCAGTCCTGTAGAGGTCTAGACACATATGATCCGATCTTATTCTTTAGTGACAGATTCCTTCATCTCTTGCGGTTCTACTTCAAAGTCTTAGAAACTGGCGTTGAGAGTCGTCAACCTGCCCATCACATCAAACAAGGAAACGTCACTCGTGGATACTTTCTCTCTGATGTGTGCCTGGCTGAGTACCGTCCCCTGGGCACAAGACGCTCAGCTTCCGAAATCCACTGTCACCTGTCAAAAACGTCTGTTTTGTGATGTCTCTCTTCGGCAGAAGAGAGTTGGGGAGGACAACAGCAGTGCATGGACTGGCCTCACACTCAGCAACTGCCTAAGAGCGTCTGAGAACCGGTGGAGTGGAGGAAGCTGGTTGTGAAGTCTTCTGTGGCGCCCCAACGGTCTTCAAGATGGACTCCGGGATAGGTGATAGGTGAGGTGATCTCCAGCGGTCCATAGTTTGATTCAACATCTGCGCACTGCATCCACAATGTACTGAAAGACAAATCAAGGTGAGAAGCCACTCCTGTCTTGACGTTGTTTCTTCGGTTACTGAAATTGACTGTCCCACACTGCATCGCCTTCATGTTTTAGCACGGCGAGACATGAAGGCGGAGGAAACATCTGGAACCACTCCACACCTGTCACGGTAATCAAGAGGGGGGAGGGGGGGGGGGGGGGGGGGGCTACCCAGGGCATGGTACCTACACTGCCACTGGTCCAACTTTCAGGATTCTGGGAGGTAGATTTCAGCTGTAACGGAAACAAATGGTAGGGCACAACAA
Organism: Conus betulinus; assembly: GCA_016801955.1. Lineage (NCBI taxonomy): Eukaryota > Metazoa > Mollusca > Gastropoda > Neogastropoda > Conidae > Conus > Conus betulinus. Next base: position 1,098,249 of record JADBJO010000093.1, on the reverse strand, counting down.
CAACACGTCTTGCTGCAACAGAATGTTGTGAACATACCCACAGAGAGAGAGAGAGAGAGAGAGAGAGAGAGAGAGAGAGAGAGAGAGAGAGAGAGAGAGAGAGAGAGAGAGAGAGAGATTCTCCCTGTACTCTTAGGATCAGAGAGGCAGACATAAGATAAGATGCCGCCCAAATCACCGAATTGTCGGTTTGCCAGCAGTGATTACGTCCCTTCGCAGAGCTCTTTCGCGTCTGAACTCCCATGAGCTTATCTAATAAGAAACCTGGACCTCAGGACTCTGTCATTCCTCGTCTGTCCTCAACTTCTGTCTTCTTTTGTTTGTCTGTCCTCGTCTGTCCTCAACTTCTGTCTTCTTTTGTTTGTCTGTCCTCGTCTGTCCTCAACTTCTGTCTTCTTTTGTCTGTCTGTCCTTCCTCGTCTGTCCTCAACTTCTGTCTTCTTTTGTCTGTCTGTCCTCGTCTGTCCTCAACTTCTGTCTTCTTTTGTTTGTCTGTCCTCGTCTGTTCTCAACTTCTGTCTTCTTTTGTTTGTCGGCCTTCTTCTCCTGCTTTGTTCTTCTCCTTTCCAGTTCCATTCTTACTTTTGCTTTTCTGGCCTGGTATTGGTCATCTGCTTCGACTTTCTGCTTCGTACGTCTGATTTATACGTCTGTGTTGTGCGTTACTTTTTCCTGTTTGCCCAGCTGCTTTGCACGTGCTCACACACACACACACACACACACACACACACACACACACACACACACACACACACACACACACACACACACACACACACACGTACACACACACACACACACCACACACCACCACCACCACCACCACACAGCACAACAGCACAGAGGTCATGTTGACAACTTTGTCCCCAATAAATTCAGACAAAAAAGACAGAGATCGCCTTTCATGAGGTGGGGAATATGGGATTGGGGGTGTGGTGTGTGTGTGTGTGTGTGTGTGTGTGTGTGTGTGTGTGTGTGTGTGTGTGGGGTATCGATAGTTGTTTGTGAATCCGAAGCGCTTTCATGATGTATAGTCGCCAGACACGCTGTGTGTTTTATTGATTAGCGTCCTGTCCACTTTGTGACGCCGTGCAGCGACCTTCCACAACGTTGACAGCAATTGTCTCTAACAAGGGTTTTTTGACTTTTGACTAACGAGCGCTTTAAGGACAACTGAGTCGGTGAGGAAAAAAGAAATTACATAGTATCCTATCGGTTAGTCTCCTGGTCATTTTGCTATGCGTAAGACTGTTGACAGTAGTAGACCTGTGCCAGAGAAAAAAACGGAGAGAACAACAACTTGTCTTTCTATTGCAAAGAGTTATATTTTCTTCGCTTATGGTCAGTCAGCTGGATCTAGAGAGTCTCTTCATTGGTTTGAAGGGCAGGTTGACGATCGGGAAATTGACTGTGTGCATTCTCATTGTCACTTCACTGTTCTTGTCACTATTACCGTCACTGTCACGGTCACTGTCATTGTCACTGTCGCTGTCACTGTCACTCTCACTGTTCTCACTGTTCTAACTGTCACTGTCACTGCCACTGTCGCTCTCACTGTTCTCACTGTCACTGTCTCTGTCACTATCACTGTCACTGTCACTGTCATCGTCACTATCACTGTCACTGTTCTCACATGTCACTGTCACTGTCACTGTCACTGTCACTGTCACTGTCACTGTCACACTGTCACTCTCACTGTCACTGTCACTGTCACTGTCACTGTCACTGTCACTGTCCTGATAAAAGCTGTCACTGTGTCACTGTGTCACTGTCACTGTCACTGTGTCACTGTGTCACTGTGTCACTGTCACTGTCACTATCACTGTCACTGTGACTGTCACTATCACTGGCACTGTCACTGTCACTATCACTGTCACTGTGTCACTGTGTCACTGTCACTGTCACTGTCACTGTCACTGTCACTATCACTGTCACTGTCACTGTCACTATCACTATCAGTGTCACTGTCACTGTTCTCACTGTTCTATCACTGTCACCTATCACCGTCACTATCACTGTCACTGTCTGTCACTGTCACTATCAAATGTCACTGTCACTGCTGTGTCACTGTGTCACTGTGTCACTGTGTCACTTTGTCACTGTCACTATCACAGTCACTATCACTGTCATTGTCACTGTCACTGTCATTGTCACTGTCACTGTGTGTGTCACTGTCACTGTGTGGGTGGGGGGGGGGGGGGGGGGTGGCGAAGGAGGGGCTGTATGTGGTAGGGAGAGAGAAGGGGTGTGTGTCATGGAGGGGGGGGGGGGAAGAGGAGGGGGTGTATGTGGTAGGGAGAGAGAAGGGTGTGTGTGTCACGGGAGGGGGGGGGGGAAGAGGAGGGGGTGTATGTGATGGGGAGAGAGAAGGGTGTGTGTGTCACGGGGGAAGAGGAGGAGCTGTATGGCCTTGGGTCATCACTGGGCAGTGTGGACATCGTCACAAACCTCCACTGTTTTTCAAGATAATGACGGATGTCCACCCAAGAGCTGACCGTAGTTTATGTCGTTCTCACATCAGATATCCGGCCAACAGCTGACTGACCATGGCTTATGTCGTCTCACATCGCTCTTCATCAGCTGTCCCTCAATCCTCTTCAGTCTAACACACTCCCAACTGAGTTATTCCGACTGACAGATAGTACGATGGCGTTTCCTTAACAACTCAGCCATTCCAGCAGAAAAACAGTACGACGTCTTTAATTTACATCACAACTGAGCTATTCTGGCTGAGAGACAGTACAATGTCATTGATTAAAAAAAAAACTGAAAAAAAAAACCTGAGCCATTCCAGCAGAAAGGCAGTACGATGTCGTTAATTTGAGCTATTCCGACTGACAGATAGCATGATGTCGATTTCCTTAAAAAAGCTCAGCCATTCCAGCAGAAAGGCAGTACGATGTCGTTAATTTACATAACAACTGAGCTATTCCGACTGACAGATAGCATGATGTCGTTTTCCTTAACAACTCAGCCATTCTGGCAGAAAAACAGTACGATGTCGTTAATTTACATAACAACTGAGCTATTCCGACTGACAGATAGCATGATGTCGTTTCCTTAACAACTCAGCCATTCCGGCGGAAAGGCAGTACAATGTCGTTAATTTACATAACAACTGAACTATTCTGGCTGAAAGACAGTACAATGTCATTGATTTAAAAAAAAAAACTGAACCATTCCAGCAGAGAGGCAGTATGATGTTAATTTACATAACTGAGCTATTCCGACTGACAGATAGTACGATATTGTATCCTTAACAACTCAGCCATTCATGGCAGAAAGGCAGTACGATGTCATTCTTCTTCTTCTTCGTTCGCCTCACAGCGTCAGCCCAGCCTCGTTGATAAATGTAGCCGTTTTCTCCAGGTCTTGTCGGCAGCCGTGGAGCTTCGTGTGCAGCGGAGTCGGCGTTGGCCACACGATTTCTCTCAGTCCCATAAGAAGGGAACAGATCTGTAGGATGTGTTCTGGTACGATGCCATTGATTTACATAACAACTGAGTCATTCTGCTACGATGACTTTAATTTACATAACATCTGAGTTATTCCGGCTGACAGATAGTACAATGTCGTTAATTTACATAACAACTGAGCTATTCCGGCTGACAGATAGTATGATGTCGTTTCCTTAACAACTCAGCCATTCCGGCAGAAAGGCAGTACGATGTCGTTAATTTACATAACATCTGAGTTATTCCGGCTGACAGATAGTACAATGTCGTTAATTTACATAACAACTGAGTTATTCTACTACGATGTCATTAATTTACATAACAACTGAGCCATTCCGGCAGAAAGATAGAACGATGTCGTTAATTCATATAGCAACTGAGCAATGCTCCAGATGAATGACAGTACGATGTTGTTGTGACGGGTCTCTGACGTTTCCCCCTCGATATCAGAATATGATTATCATATGCAGGGGCGCAGGGGGATATAGACAGGAGCATTCACGTTGTCACAAACAAACAGCGCTCTCGCATAGGCACACACACTCTCTGTCACTCACATCGGGCCCGCACAAAGGTGACGGGAAATCAATAATGTTTCATAGAAAATCATATTTTACTTGACTCTGAGCCCCCACCAGTCACTGTACAACACACTTACCTGCATCATACAAAATGTAAACATCATACAGATAATCTCATAATCGCATCCCTTTTTCTTCAGTTACTCTTCGTTAACCAGGCAAGACAACATTCGACTATTCTGGCTGCACACATATAAAAACTTAAGAAGAAATAAACGTTCAGAACATGCCAGCGTTCCCTTGGTTGATCGATCACTCAGTCAGTTTTCTCATCACTCAGTGTGACTACGATCGCTGAAGCTGCCACACTCTTGTGTCCTCCCTATTGGCCAAATCCCATTTGGGGGACACTGGCAACGTAGCTCGCGTTGCACTCTCAGACCAAGTCTCCCGGACTCCACTGCACTTCACCCTCTCCATGGAAAGGGCTCCTGTCAGCCTCTCCAAGATGTCTTCTTTTGCTGCAAACACCCCACCATTGGCTGGCAGCTCCCTGCCTGGGCCCATCAGGTTGGCATGTCTTGCTGTCGACTGTCCGCACCCAGGAGACAATTCTTCTTGTCGTTGGCTCTGAGGCTTCAGCAACCTCAACCATCTTACATCTCCACCCAGGAGACAATTCTCTACCGTTGTTGGCTTCGAGGCGACAGCAAACCTCTGCTTCTCGCTGTATTTCCTTGAGCCCTCAGCAAGACGGGATGAGTTCACTTTCCCTAGGTGAGTCACACACTTTCTGGTTTTCCGAGCATCTTATATCCATTCTCAGCCAAAGAGAACCCGAGTTAAACTGGGTCAACCAATGAATCACTGGGCACACACACACATCACAACGATTTGCACCAATAATTCCCCCGAGTCATTTTTATTGCACCAATGGAATCACTGGCACACACACACACACATCACAACGATTTGCACACCAATAATCCCCAGTCATTTTTATTCCACCAATGGAATCACTGGCACACACACACATCACAACGATTTGCACCAATAATTCCCAGAGTCATTTTTATTCCACCAATGGAATCACTGGCACACATACACACATCACAACGATTTGCACCAATAATTCCCGAGTCATTTTTATTGCACCAATGGAATCACTACACACACCTACACACACACCCCGACACACACACACACACACACACACACACACAGCGACAAGCACGAACAAAGAGTTGGGTACCAAGTGCTTAATGTATAACCTCATAATTCAAACTCACGTTCCATTCCCCGAAGCTACCCATTGTACTAATAGCCTGGACTTGGCCAGGACTGATGCTTCAAGTGTTCACTACAATCTATAGCCAACGAGGTGCAGACCACTCAATAGACCCGAAGCCTTTCCGAACGTGTTCATCCCTCAGGACAAGACCGACTGAATGGTCACTGTGCCCTGCCCGCAGGCTGACGGTCACCAAACCGTGACGGTCGCCTGCCACGATCGCCTCTCCCCAGCCCACTGGAGAACCCAGTGAACAGCCGGTGGTGGACGTGGACCCTCTTCCCACCCAGGACCGGCAGGTCATCATGTACTTGTTACTACCCCCAACGACATGCGAATCGCTTCCCAGTAGCTCTCCCTCCTTCAGTATACGACTCGGGGCATTCTCTTCTGTCATGCCTGAGTTCGCACGCTTGAAGAACCCACGGAAACTGATCTCAACATCGGCACAATTACTCTTAATTTGCCTAAAGGACGGGAGA
>JADBJO010000093.1:1080000-1085000 GCA_016801955.1 Conus betulinus | reverse complement strand
TGGTCCTGCCGGAGAGACGTCAGACAACTGGTCCTGCCGAAGAGACGTCAGACAACTGGTCCTGCCGAAGAGACGTCAGACAACTGGTCCTGCCGAAGAGACGTCAGACAACTGGTCCTGCCGGAGAGACGTCAGACAACTGGTCCTGCCGGAGACGTCAGACAACTGAGCCGTCACGTCAGACAACTGGTCCTGCCGAAGAGACGTCAGACAACTGGTCCTGCCGGAGACGTCAGACAACTGGTCCTGCCGAAAGAGACGTCAGACACTGGTCCTGCCGGAGAGACGTCAGACAACTGGTCCTGCCGGAGACGTCAGACAACTGGTCCTGCCGAAGAGACGTCAGACAACTGGTCCTGCCGAAGAGACGTCAGACAACTGGTCCTGCGAAGAGACGTCAGACACTGGTCCTGCCGGAGACGTCAGACTGCCGTCCAACTGGTCCTGCCGAAGAGAGACGTCAGACAACTGGTCCTGCCGAAGAGACGTCAGACAACTGGTCCTGCCGAAGAGACGTCAGACAACTGGTCCTGCCGAAGAGACGTCAGACAACTGGTCCTGCCGGAGAGACGTCAGACAACTGGTCCTGCCGGAAGAGACGTCAGACAACTGGTCCTGCCGAAGAGACGTCAGACAACTGGTCCTGCCGGAGAGACGTCAGACAACACTGGTCCTGCCGAAGAGACGTCAGACAACTGGTCCTGCCGGAGAGACGTCAGACAACTGGTCCTGCCGAAGAGACGTCAGACAACTGGTCCTGCCGAAGAGACGTCAGACAACTGGTCCTACGGAGGAGAAGGAGCGGAAGCCGAGGACTGCTGTGTGGCCGTGTGTGAAAGCCACGTCAGGCGGGTGGATGACCCACCCCAGGTGGAAGATAAGATTCCTTCTCCGCTGAGAGCCATGACATCCGAGGATTTCTGTGGGGCTGTGTGTGAGGACCACGTCAGGCGGGGTGGATGACCCACCCCTAGTGGAAGAAAGCCATGGAACTGACTGGTTCCTCTACAGCGGGGGGAAGGTCAGTCAGCCAGCAAACAGCTGCTGTGTCGCCGGCCTGTGTTCAGACCTCGTCACGCTGCTTGCTGCTTCCGCCGGCGGAAGAAAAGATTCTTTCTGTCGGCGGATGGGGTGGGGGTTGGGGGGGGGGGGGGGGGGGGGGGGGGCTGGCTGTCCATTGTTTCCTGGACTGGAACTCAGCAGACCTGGGCACAATACATGTTTTTTTGCTTTATGTGAAGAGGAGGAGAATTTCGAGAGAGTTCTGAACCAATCAGATGTGGCTACTTTTAGGTTGTAAAGAACATCAATTTTAGACAAGTGAAACAATGAGGAAGAAAGTTCGTTCTGAACTGTAGCCCTTACAGACTTGGATGTTGTTTGTAAAGACAATTAAGTGGATTTAAAGTAAAAGAAAGAAAAAGAAGAAAAAGAAAAAGAAAGCTGAATCAGAGAAAAAGTTGTATAAAAGCGTCGTTTATTTCTGTGATCCCTGTGGCACCGTCCATTGTGTATTTATTAATGTGTGTCACACCAGCTGTTTCACCGGATTCTGTGAACATCCTGTCGATTAAAGGTCAAAGTTCACAACGCCTATCAGGCACAGGGGCTGTGAACTCCCAGAGGTTGTCCCCTTTAAGGCAGGACGTGACGGACAACCTTGCCAATGGTGCAGAGGTTGTCCCCCTCTAGTTCAGGACATGCAGGACAACCCTTGCCAATGGTGCAGAGGGTGTCCCCCTCTAGTTCAGGACATGCAGGACACCCTTGCCAATGATGCAGAGGTTGTCCCCCTCTAGTTCAGGACATGATGGACAACCCTTTCCAATGGTGCAGAGGTTGCCCCCCTTTAAGGCAAGACATGACGGACAATCCTTGCCAATGGTGCAGAGGTTGTCCCCCACTAAGGCAAGACATGACGGACAATCCTTGCCAATGGTGCAGAGGTTGTCCCCCTTTAAGGCAGGACGTGACGAACAACCCTTGCCAATGGTTTTCAGGCAAAACCCGCTGTGCCGCCGTGAAGTTACTCAACTCCCTTTCCGCTCCGCCATCTGTTGAAGGCATGCTCTCCAGATAACTTACTTACACACATTTTTTGGCCATTTCGTCCCTTTGAGAATGTTCCCGCTTTAATGTGGTCACACTGCAGATCTGAAATGGGGACTGTGAAGTGGGCTCTGTGAGCATGTGTTATTCGCTTCACTTCACGCTGGCCTGTTTGTTTGCTTTTTTTAATTCCTTTCAACTTTCTGTTTTTTTTTTTCCTCTGCGTATTTGTATTGGTGTGTATTTGTACTGGCTATCAGTTTTCTCTCACTGTAATAAAATAATGGTATCATTGTATGTGGACTTTGTGACCTTGCCAGTATGAAATGTATCTGTTGAGTGCAGTAGACGCTTAATCTACACCTCCTCCCCTTCTCTCTCTCTCTCTCTCTCTCTCTCTCTCTCTCTCTCTCTCTCTCTCGCTCGCGCTCGCTCGCTCGCTCATGCCTACACAAAACACACAGTCCTGCAACTATACACATACAAAAAGAATAAGACGATCGAAGAAACAAAACAAAACAAGGCAAACAAAAGAAAACAAAACACAGACGAATGTAACATCTCAGCAGAACATACAGAAGTCCAGACACCTGTTAATACTCGAAAGTCTTCAGCCGTAAGACATTAGACAACAACAAAAAAGAAAAAAACCGAGACACTAATTAAATTATCCAGCATCATAATGTAGATATATTCTCACGTGGGCAAGTGAGCAGAGAAAGTGCAGACAAAAAGACAAAGTGGGAAAACAAGCCATAGGAGGGGGGACAATTGAGAAAGAGCAAGGGGGGACAATTGAGAAAGAGCAAGGGGGGACAATTGAGAAAGAGCATTGTCTATGAAGAGAAGCGTGCGGAGCACTTGAAAGCAAAGAAAAAAAAAAAAGAGGGTGGGGGTGGAGAGGAAATTAAAAGAAAAGTACTTCATGACTTGCATGCAACTGGGACAAAACAACAACATCAACAGCAACAATAGAAAACAACAACAACAACAACAACAATAATAATAATAATAAAAAATGATAATCAAAATTGATAACAATAATAACAATAATAATAATAATAGCTTGTCAAAAAAAGATCAGCAAGGGCTCATTTCGCGAAAAAAACAAACAAACAAACAAAAACAAAAAAAACCACGTTTGTGTTCATTTATTAAAACAAACATGCTCATAACAAAACCAAAAAACCGAAAAAACAAAAACAAAAAAAATTTTTTGGCTCGACCGTTCAACCCAAACGCCTTGAGAGAACGCCGTGACGTCATTCGTGGGGCTGTCTGCAATCTTCTCATGTCAACACTGTTTATAATGTTTTAACTCAAAATAGGCATTTTATCGCTATCCAATGGGCCATCAAAATGTGCTAGACTCAACTTATCTCTACAGTGCTTTCCCTTTGTGTGTGTGTGTGTGTGTGTGTGTGTGTGTGTGTGTGTGTGTGTGTGTTGCATGCGTGAGAGAAAGTGCGTACGCACGCTCGCGCGCCAGTGCATGTATGTTTTCTTTTTTACCCCCCCCCCCCCCCCCCCCCCCCCCCCCCTGTTTTTTTCTCCATGTTTCTTCATACAAGAGATGGGGAAGGTTGGGGGAGGTTCTCGAACGACTGAAGGCCAACACCCTCCCCTCCACTTCCACCAACACTCTCACATCCCCCTGCCCCCCCCACCCCTCCCACCAACACGCACCTCCCCCCTCCCATCAACACGCACCTCCCCCTGCCCCCCCCTCCCATCAAACACGCACCTCCCCCTGCCTCCCCCCCCCCTCCCACCAACACGCACCTCCCCCTGCCTCCCCCCCCCCCCCCCCCATCCAACAACACGCACCTCCCCCTGCCTCCCCCTCCCCCTCCCATCAACACGCACCTCCCCCTGCCTCCCCCCCCCCTCCCATCAACACGCACCTCCCCCTGCCTCCCCCCGCTCTCACGTGCACCCCACCTTTACGGACATCAAACTTCAGATGGGCGATGTGTGTGTGTGTGCCGGGGGGGGGGGGGGGGGGGGGGGGGGGAGGTGGGTGGTGGTGGGGATCGAGTAGTCCAATCAATACAGCTGGGCACCAACAGCGGACTCCAGTGAGGTGTGTCGTGGCGTCATTCACAATTCAGAAGTCTCTGTCATCCCCTCCTCAACCCCTCTCCCCCCCACCCCCCACCCCTGCCTCCACCCTCCACCCCCTTCCTATCCACCCCCCCCCCCTCTGCCCCGTCCAGCTACTTTTCCCCCCCCCCCCCCCCCCTTCCCCCATTTGTAGCTGGCTGTGGTCCTACGCAGTCTTCTGCTTCCTTTTCCTCTGCAAGCTCGTACGCCTTGGCACCGTATCGGATCTGGCACCGGGTGGATTCCCTCTGGAGACCTGCAGGCGGGGTGGTTCCGGAGCTTGGTGTGTGTGTGGAGAGAGAGAGAGAGAGAGAGAGAGAGAGAGAGAGAGAGAGAGAGAGAGAGAGAGAGAGAGAGAGACAGACAGACAGACAGACAGACAGACAGACAGACAGAGGTGAACGTTTCAGCCGGTGTAGTCTTGGAATCCTGTCTTTTACTCTTTCTGCTTTTTTTTTCCTTCCTTTCTTTCTTTCTCCGTTTTTTGTTTTTTTATTTCATTTTTTTTATCTCTTTTTTTTTGTAGTCCTCCTTACTTCATTTCTTAGTTTCTTTATTCTTTCCTCTATCTTTTTCCCTTTCTTTTTCTGATTCCCTCTTTCATTAATATTATTATTATTTTTGATATGGTTTCTCTTTAGTTTATTTCTTAGATTGTCTCTCTCTGTCTCTCGTTTTTCTTCAGCCACGCCGGCATTTCAGTCTGCCGTGTAATCATGCCTTGGCTCTTTCTTCTTTCTTTCTTCTTCTTCTTTCTTCTCTTCTTCTTCTTCTTCTTCTTTCTTCTTCTTCTTCTTCTTTTCTTTCTTTCTTCTTTTTTCTTTTCTTTCTTTCTTTCTTTCTTTCTT
>JADBJO010000093.1:1060000-1062500 GCA_016801955.1 Conus betulinus | reverse complement strand
TTCATTTGTTGCCACATTAGAAATCTCTCTCTCTCTCTCTCTCTCTCTCTCTCTCTCTCTCTCTCTCTCTCTCTCTCTCTCTCTGTGTGTCCCTAGTGTGTCTGTGCGTACGTGTGCTGTGTGTGTGTGTGTGCTGCGTACGTGTGTGTGTGTTGTGTGTGTGTGTGTGTGTGTGTGTGTGTGTGAGAGAGAGTGTGAGAGAGAGAGAGAGAGAGAGAGAGAGAGAGAGAGAGAGAGAGAGAGATTTAGTGGGAATGGGGTGGAATGGGAAATGTGGAATGTTTTGTGTCCTTTGCTGTTGTAGACAAAGTGTGAACTGCGGTATTAATGGGAAACAATGGAGATGAAGTTCACACAATTAGGCATTAGGCACACTGTGGTGGCCACCCCCTCCCTTCCTCCACACACCCTTAGACACACACACACACACACACACACACACACACACACACACACACACACACTGCTGCTGAACAACTTAGTAGTGGGGCAAGTGCAGGCTAACAACTCTTCCGTCATTATATTACTGACTTGGCAAAGAATTAAGAAAAAGAAGAAGAAAAGGGGAGGGGGGGGGGGGGGGGGGGGGGGGGGGGGGGGGGGAGGGGAGAGGAAAAAATGAGAACCTAAAATTAGGAAAACATAAAACAAATGTTAAACCCTTCACTAGCAGCAAAGGGGGACCATTGTCATCCCTCTTGAAGACAGGTCTAGTCACATTGCCTGCTCCTAGGCCTTTCGTTTCCGCTGGATCGGACTCGTCAGGGAGACACGGCTGATTGTGTCGACGCTCCCTTGGCATCAAATGGAGATATACCTCAGGCTAGAATTCTGTGATGACCACCCAGGGTTGAAAAAAGAATTTAACAGCACCCCAAAGCAGCCATCGAAGGGTAGAAAAGTAAAAGAAAAGGACAGTGTGATAAGGAAATATGTCGCTGAAAAACTAAAATCATTATAATAAACAGTATAAGATGGGGGAGAAAATCTTTGAGTCTATGCTTGAGGATCCATTCAAGGATGCAAGGGAGGTCAAAAGATGCCCAGAGTCCGAGTGGTCAGCTCCGCTGGTTGATAACCCAGGCAATGTCAGCAGCTAAGGAATTGTGCAGAACAGCCTTTCCTTGGAGTTCCTAAGAGATGCAATCACCCACTGATTGACCCAACAATATAATGCTGAACGATTTAGTGCTGATGGAAAACAAATGCAGGCTGACAATTCGTACGCGGAAAAAAAGTTGATATCGTACGAACTTTAGGATCCATTTCATTGTAGAAGTGTGAAATATTCCTCTCGGTGTGTGTGTGTGGTGTGTGTGTGTGTGTGTGTGGGTGTGAGTGTGTGTGTGTGTGTGTGTGTGTGTGTGTGTGGTTGTGTGTGTGTGTGTGAGTGATTCTTTCAAAGGGAACAAGCTTACATTTTCCTAGGGTTGTGTGTGTGTGTGTGTGTGTGTGTGTGTGTTGTGTGTGTGTTGTGGTGTGATTCTTTTAAGCAGAACTCGCTTGTCGGGAGAAACATGAAAAATGTTATTTGTGCTGACAATGACTCTAGCAGTTTGAGTCACAGAACATCTGTTTGTTAACCCCTAGACACACACACACACACACAACACACACACACACACACACACACACACACGCACACACACACACACGCACGCCCACGCACACACACACACACACACACCACACACACACACACACACACACACACACACACACGCACACTCGCGCGGGCGCGGACGAGAAAGAGAGAGAGAGAGAGAGAGAGAGAGAGAGAGAGAGAAGAGAGAGAGGAGTGCGCGCGCACGTGGGCGCGCTTGAATGTGTGTGTGTGTGTGTGTGTGTGTGTGTGGGTGTGTGTGGTGTGTGTGTGGTGTGATTCTTTTAAACAGAACTCGCTTGTTTTTTGTGCTGAAAATGACTTTACCAGTTTGAGGCTGTCGTTCGTTCGTTCGTTTCTGTTTAACGTCTGTTCACTTTGAGTGATATTAGACGTGAATGAATGAAGAGAATGACTGAAGGAATGAATGATTAAGTGAATAATCCTATATGTTATATAAGCGTGTATGTATGCCTTTGTATGTGAGTGTATACGTGTGTATCTGTATCTGTATCTAAACAAAAAAAAAAGAACAAAAAGGAATCTTAAATACAACAATTAATGGATAAAATGAACAGAAGATATAGATCTAAACATATAGCAATAAAACAAAAATCCTTCACTATCTAAAAATTTTAGAGTGAAGGAGTAAAATGCAGGCCATCATCATATAACGCACTATGAACTAACACAAAACAATCTAAAGAAAAACCCCAATCGGACTATGAATAAGTGTTTCAGCAATTTCGATCAGCAGAAAGTGGTCCCAAAGTATATCTTGCAAGTTTTTTTTTTTTTCAGAAAAATTATTAGATTTTAATGATGTTGGTAAGAAAGTAGTTACTTGCGACAATTAATAAAATATGGCTCAACGTTATTTCTTTACCACAAATACAG
>JADBJO010000093.1:1045000-1050000 GCA_016801955.1 Conus betulinus | reverse complement strand
TAACGAAATTTACTAATTGTTATAAATGTAAGATACTTTTCAGTTTGAAAAATAGATTTAAAAGATCTATATGTATCAAATCGATCACTATCAAAGAGTTTTGCATGCCATCTTGCATGAAAACAGTCCATCATTCGCTGCTTAAGTTCCTTCATGAACAAAAATTCATTTCCGACGCCCCCATTTATCCAAACTTCCGAGAAACCATAGGAATCAAAACACTTTTTAACAGAATACGACCAGTTATGGCAGTTAATATGCCCACGTGAAAATTCGGGAATCTTGTTCATAATCATAAAGTAAGCCTGCTTTGGAAATCTCTCATTAGGCATATTTTGAAGTTTAAACCAGTATTTTATAGATCTCTGAGTGTGCTGTCAATACTTAAAGGATAACGGCCAGTTTCACCAAATCATTGTATTTGGACTTTTTGGACTTACTCCTAATAAACGTTTACATGCAAACAAATGGACTGATTCTATTGACTGAAATTTTGTTTGTCCCCATACCTCTGCAGCATATAACAGCATTGGTTTTACCTGGCAATCAAAAAGTTTAAAAAATATAGACATATCTATATTTCCCTAAGCACCACATTGTTCTAAAAATGTCTGTAACTTTCTTCTTAGCTCGTCTAACATAGTCATCTAGTGCTGTATCAAAAGCCATTTTTGTACTAAGTGTGAAGCCAAGATATTTATAATTGTTAACCACACCTAGTTCCTTCCCTTTGTAATACCAGTGTTCTGATTTAGATAAGTGACCCCCTTTTCTAAAAACGATAATTTTAGTTTTATCTAGATAACTGTTAGATTAAGGGTATCCGAAGCTTTCTGTAGATTTTTCAGTTGGTTTTTGAAGACCGTTTGGTGTAGAAGAAAACAAAACGATATCATCAGCAAATAATAAAAGAAATATTTCTTGAAAGCCAGGTAAGAACTGAAATCCATGTTTTCCAAATTTTGTTACGTTTTCAGCCACTTCAGATATTAGCAATGAAAACAATAGAGGGGACATTAAACAACCCTGCTTTACCCCTGATGGGCAATCGAAAATTCTGAAACATGTGGGCCCCATCGAACACAGCTTTGTACAGAATTGTACATACCTTTCAACATATTAATCATTTTAGATGAAGCTTGTACTTTCTTAAGTATTTTCCAAAGCATGTCGCGATCAACTGTGTCGAAGGCTTTTTGATAATCAATAAAGGCAACATAAAATTTTCTGCTTTTGTAACCATATAGATAGGACTTGATCACTGACACAAGAGTAAATATATGATCTACAGTTGAATATTGTTTACGGAAACCAGCTTGCTCGTCACTTATTTTATTTTCCTTCTCAGCCCATGCATACAGTCTCTTGTTCAACACACATGTAAATACCTTGCTAACAACACTCAATAGAGAGATGCCTCTATAATTTTCAGGGTTAGAAGCATCTCCTTTTTTAAGCAAAGGCACAATAACTGATCTAGTCCACATTTGAGGAAAATAGCCACGCTCATATATCTGATTAAAACAGTTTTGTTAAAAAAGGTGTTACAATAGATCGGCCGTCTTCAAAAATTCACCACAAATATCATCTAACCTGATGCTTTATTACATTTTAATCGCTTTATTGCACGACGCACTTCCTCTTCGGTTATTTCGTCATCCAAATCGGAAACATAAACAGACTCTCCTTGAATATTTTTCTTCTCCTTGAATATTTTCGTCTAATATTTCATTATCTCTAGCACTACTACCAACACTATAATCGGGGGAGAAAATCTCTTCAAAATGTGCTTTCCACCTGTCCATATGGATAAAAGGCCGATCAGGTTTTTTTCTTTTAACATTTCGTATTGTCGACCAAAACACACTAGATTCATTTTATTATTTAGTAATCTATCAAAAATTGATTTTCGATATCCTTTCCTTTTATCTTTTAATGTGTCCTGATACTCTGTTCTTTTCCGAGCATAATCACTCTGGTCACTGGGGCGTTTGGTGCTTGTGCACCTCACAAGTGCTTTACCAGCTATGCGTTTCTTATATAAACAAATCTTATCAAACCATGGTTTACTTGTCCGTGCACGGGCTGCAGGCCTAACTATTTTCAGCATGCATTCCCCAGCGTTTAACAGCAAGCACGTGAATTTGTCAACAGCCGAGTCTATACTAGTTGAAATGTCATTTGTACAATCAGCAAGAATTCTACCTGCCTTTTTCCGATTTTAGATAAATAACAAACTGGTTGGCTTTGCTTGCTTCCCATTTAAAATTTCTGGAAAGACTCTTGCTTTTGTTTGTCATTTCATTGCTATGCTCACATTTCAAAGATAAGAAAACAGGCATATGCTGGGATTCCACCCTTTTCTGCACGTTAAAGCATTGAACACTAGGCAGCAAATCCACAGAACACAAAAAGTAATCAATGACGCTGTTTCCACGTTCCGATAAGAAAGTAAACTGACCATTAATATCGCCATCACATAGCCCATTCAAAGGTGTTAGTTCAAACATAGAACACAGATTAATCAGCAACTTGCCAAAACAATTTACAACATCATCCATAGAACGCCTTACATAGAACTCACTACTATCAGCCGCAAGAATCACATCGATTTCATTGGCTTCTAGACTCCAGTTTCCAATTCGAGCATTAAAATCACCATTTATAACTAGATGAACATCTCTTTTTTCATATTTCTCAAGTATAAACTGTTCCAACATTTCTATTTCTAGGTTATTTTTTTTTTTTTTTTTTTTTTTAATAATAATCACTGTTCATTGGATGGTTGTATAAGCCAATAAACAAAACATCCTTGTCTGCATCAAAAAGTGTCCTACATAGTTTTACACAAACATTATTTTCCAGCCCAGTATCAATAACATGAACGAATCTCTCCCACGATCTCTTTATTAATAGCACCGTCCCTCCAGATCTTCGTCCCATCTTTGACAGTTTTATACCTGGGCTATGGACAACAATAAAATCGCTAAAATATACTGAAAAAATCGAAAGTAGGAAAAAAGTAAAAGTCTCAACAAGGCAAACAATATCAAAAGACGTAATATAATCTATGAAATCAGGGTCTGTCAACTTTTGCCTGAAGCCCATCAACATTCCAAGTAATACAAGAAAGAAATCGTGTTTTATTTACATTATTACAGTGACTATTACTTGTTGGCGAACTAGTATGTGTATTTGTGTTGTGTTTGCGTGAACGTGAGCCCTGGCCTTGGCCTAAACTTCATTTGTTTTTATTACGGGATGAGGAGGAGCGAGAAACACGTGCATTCTTCTTAGCCCACATATCAGGTAAGTTGGGTTGTCGCTCACCTGCGGTCGCCTTTCCCTTCTGTCCTTTGACAGAAACGCCGGCGGAGACACCTTCATCGCTAGTAGAGGGGGGATGGGGGTGAGAACGAAAGGGGGATGGTGAGACATGGGCAGGTGAAGTGACGCAAGGGGAATCCCCTTCATTGCCTCCTAACTGGGGTTTGAAAGGGGAGGAATCAATGGGGGTATCCCCCTTACTGAGAGAAGGATCGTTAACTGGAAGTGACACCCGGGGTGGGGTGGGGGGGGTGGGTGGGGGGAATATCTTCTTGAGGAACAACTGTCTGACGCTCTACTGCGCTAGTAAAAATGGAAGATGTCCCAAATGTGGGTAGCGTTCCTCGAGCTCTGTGCTGCACTCCTCGGTGGGGCTTCACGTTGCGGCTTCACATGCAATTTTCCCTTGTGGAAATATCCAAACTTCCCCTCCCCTTTCAGCTGTCTCAGCTGTGCGGATTGCCTACGGGTCAAGTCCTGTGCTACCGTCAGTTGATCATGTTTCATATCAGCCCGAGCCTCCTGATTTGTCATCAGGCGCATGAGGTCCCCCCATCTTTGGAACTTAGCAATCACAGGGCGTGGCTGGGCACTAGCGCCGCGTGGTTTTCCCAGTCTGTGGGGCGCGTTCTATGACGTCGTCAGACCACTCTACATCCGGTATGTACGTGCGAAGAATGTTCATCACCGCTTCTGCACATGATTCAGACTTTCCATCTGTAGACTCAGGGATTCCAAAGAACTTAACGTTGTTGCGCCTTGAAAAACGTTCTAACGTATCAAGCTTATCTTGTAGACCCGCAACTGTCTCACGGAGCTCTTCCTGTTTGTTCTCGTCAAGTCCTCAATGTCATCTCTATTCTGCTTCGCTGTCTGGCTAGTTTCTGTCATTTCTGCCACCAGTCGAGAGACAGCATTTTCCATCTCTGTCTGCCTATTCTCGATCTTCTTCAAACTGTCCCCATGGGAATTCACCATCTGCATGATTCGAGAATATTGTCCTTCTAACTTAGTCTCTAGAGTACCAAATTTCTGCAAGATCAGATCAATTTTTTCGTCCGCAGTTACAGGGCCTGGGTTTCTGGTGTACATCACCAGACAGTAAAACCTTCCTGAGACCAAGCAGATAGTTAACAAGAGAAAGAGCAGCAGTACAATACACAGGTAAGTGGATAGCTAAGGACGCTTCATAGTTTCCTTTCTCCGACTCCGAGAGAAAAAAGATGACGGGAAAGTCCCACAGCAAAGAGCATGTTGGAAAGGGGAGGCACTGATTGGTTGATGCGCAGCAGCTGACAAATTATCGTGCAAAGCGAACAAAAAAACCCGAAAAAAAAATAGCACGCCTAGATAAGCAAGAAACACATCTGTTGCACGGACAGTTTTCACGTGGGAAGATTTTGTAGTGGGAAATGGCTTACAATGTTTATATTTTGATGCACAAATTCGAGCGCAAAACCTGCCTATTCTGGCCCGCCAGAGTTCCAAAGAGACCATCATGCTACATATTCATGTCACACAATACGACCGCAACCTACTTCCTGACATGCCTTGGTAGACACAGTGACAGAGTTCCAGACATAACTATGGCCCGAACCCAAAGAGACAGTTAAATAAATCGGTGCGTACCCTTGAAGAAAAAAAAATATATAGTTACTGGAATTACATTTTTT
>JADBJO010000093.1:1037500-1042500 GCA_016801955.1 Conus betulinus | reverse complement strand
GTCAGAGGTTACATGACAAGGCTGTACTAACGCATAATCCTGGACTCATCCCAGCGTCAGCCAGGTCCGAGAGATGCAGACACCTGCACTGTTGGTCAGACATTGCATTAAGTGGATGGAACTGAGCTATATGGTTCTTGTCTTCTCTTGAAACCATAGCAAACTCAGCTCTGGGAAAAAGCGGTTGAGACCAAAAAATTTACACTAGGTTGGGTCTGATGGGAATCGAACACACGACCTCCCAGCCAGCAATCCGCGACGCTGACCGCATCGCCACGGTGGCTGGTCGCATCAGTTTGCTAACAAATTAATGACACATGAATAAACATTCTACTCAATATCTTACAAAGCACCTCTTTCTTCTAGAAAACAGAAGTTACGAGTTAAAGTTTTGTCTAATGTGTTCTGTATTGATGGGAACCCACAAACGTTCGTTGTTGTGCATAATTACAGAAAAAGAATATTCGAGGTGATTTCTTTCGTCTTTTTTGATAGCCGGTGTAACACGGTGTAACCAATACCCTGTCAAAATACTACCAAGGGAAATTATCCAGCAAGGCTTTGAACTGGGGGTCCATATTGATGACGCCGCAAATTAACTTGCCTTTGAAAGATAGCTTCGTTTTTTCGTCAAAAGTCAACGGTGGATTCGGAAAGCCAGCTTCTTTCTGTCAAAAATTAAGACCGGATTCGTTGAAACAATATGTCAACGTGTGAGTTTGATTGGAATTCATAAAACTTTAGTCGCTTCGATCTTTGACAAAAAGAAACCAACAGGAGACCAGTCATGTTTGAAGACTACAAAGCTTTAGCTAAACCTGATTAGACTGATTCTGACGTGTTAAGAAAAAAAAAAACGGCAATCACAATTGATGGCGATTAACATTATACAAATTTCTGTTCGTATGCTAGTCCGTTATCTATATCCCCTCCCTCTCCCCTCGTCCTCCTGCACCTCCTCCTCCTATACACCCTTGAACACCTATCCACACCCTCACCTACCTTCCTTTCTGTCTCTCTGTTTCTGTCCCCCCCCCCCCCCCCCATCATTCCCTCCCCCCATATTCTTTACCTTCCCCCGTCTCTCTCTCCTCTCTCTCTCCTCTCTCTGTCTGTCTCTGTCTCTCTCTCTCTCTCTCTCTCTCTCTCTCTCTGTCTCTCTCTCTCTCTCTCTCTCTCTCTCTCTCTCTCTCTCTCTCTCTCTCTCTCTCTCTCTCTCTCTGCAATGGATACGCTGCCAATGTACGCATATGTCAGTAAGTTTGCTGTGTAATTCACACAGTTAGCGTAGCTCGTGTACTGCTCATATTGTTTCTTCCATTTTGTAACAAATGTCTCTTCTCCCCTCTCTCTCTCTCCTCTCTCTCTCTCCTCTCTCTCTCTCTCTCTCTTCTCTGTCTGTCTGTCTGTTTGTCTGTCTGTCTGTCTCTCTCAAGGTCCTAAACACCACTGTCTTCTTTGTCTTCCTCTCTTTCTGAAAAAAAATCAAAACAAACAATCTTCTGTTATGAGTGAGAATGTAGAGCAATGAATCATGTGTATGCGTTCTTGAACTTGACTGCCTCATGAATCACTGTTATCAGTCTTCCCCAGGCTATTTTCGTGGTAGTATACTTGGTGACTAATGCTTCTTCTGACAAATGAAGAGAGAGAGAGAGAGAGAGGCCTGAGAGAGGAGAGAGAGAGAGAGAGAGAATGGACAGACAGACAGACAGAACAGAAAGACGGACAGTGACAGACAGAGAAAGACAGAGAGAGACAGAGACAGCCAGAGACAGGACAGAGACAGAGACAGCAGAGACAGCCACAAGAGACAGCCAGAGACAGCCTTCTTTTCGACTTGACTGCCTCAGTGAAGCACCAGCCAGCCAGACAGTCAATTACAGACCAGGCTAGAGCGTTTCTCTCCCTCCCTAGATTCCCCTGACCCCCTTCACCTCGTTCTCCCTCTCCACTCTCCCATCATCCCATACTGACTTGATTGTTCTTGTGTCGTTGGGTTCTGTGACATTGTTTTTTTTTTGTACCGAGGTGTGTGTGTGTGTGTGTGTGTCCTTTTTCGTGGCTTGCAACACGGTTCCCTTGATTTGCTTCGGAGACATTTTGAGGACGTTTTATAGGGAGGGGGAGAGTGTGCGTTTTTACGAGAGGTTTTTTTTAGGGGAGGGGATTACCTTTATGATTTTTTTTAGTGTGAGAGGCATTTTTCATTTTTTTTTTTTCGGAGAGAAAACGGACCTTGAAAAAGAACTTTTTTTGACATTTGGACAACAGAAACTATTAGAATGGACGGACCCCCCCCCCCCCACGACAGGAGAAGGACCCCCCGCCCGAGATGAGACAGGACACAGCCAGAGAATATGACAGAGACAGCTATCGAACCGCAACAGAGATTACCCGCCAGGAGACGCCCAGATTCGAGACAACAGACAGAGATCTAGACCCAGAGCTTAAGCCAGCCAGCCCAGACACGACCAGGGACAGTCCACAGCACCGAGCCAGAGAGTTTGTGCTCCTACCCCACTCTCTCCATCCCCCTTTCCCCCTCCTCACCTACCTCCTACCCTCCCGCTCCACTCCTCCGCTCATCCCGCCTCCGCCCCCCCCGCAACCCCAACCCGTTTTGTACTTCACGTGTATTGAGTTTGGGCCTTCATCGATTCCGCGGTGCTAACGTTGATACCTTATATCGATTGAGACCAGAGCAGCTTTGAGATCATCTTGCACTGCAGGCGTCAGACTTTCTTGTCATTGTCGAGAGAGCCACACTGCTAGAATTACTTGCAGACTTTTTTTTCTGTCTTTCACTTGGCTTCGTGTCCTTTCTTCACGCCTTTCTATGAGTTACAGTATCGAAGTTCAAGATTCTTGGCTTTTTTTTGTTGAAACTTTAGACTAGCTTGGTTTTCTCAAACAGTTAACGTCATTATGTCTGCTATTCTTTTCATTTACTCACTGCAGGGAGAGGCTGAGTGACTTCTTTGGGTTGGAACTTGTCTTTGAACAAAGCGACTTACCTCGTCTAAGAGTTTTCAGCCCTTTGTGTTCTAGCGATGACGGCTTTTAGTAAGTGCGTTTTGGTTTTCATTTCCGGGGTCTGCCGGAACTGTGATGCTCATTGTTGCCTTTATAAGACTCCCACTGACAGCACAAAGGGCCTCTGGAGAAATTGCACACCCCATTGCTATGCCACGTACTAGACTGATCCAATCTGCTCTGTATTCCTCAATGAGAATCCACGGAAAAACTTCTTCAGCATTTTTGGATGTTCTCTGGGACAGAATACATGTAAAATGCAAGCTGAATCATCTGTGTGTGAGACTCTAATCAAGCCACACACCATTGAAAGCCCTTTTCTCCTCTGATTTAAGCCTTTGGGTTGCTTCCCAAAATCATCGTGGCGGGCTCTTCGCAACAGGCATTCTCAGGATGCCTCCTCCCCGAAACTATATCCAAGCACCCGTTTTCTGTGAAGTTAGATTGTTGCTTTTAGCATGGCTGCTACGATAAAAGAAAAGAACATTTCCCATTGACATTGAGAAGTGATATTGGCCCGAAACAGATTGATGCAATTTATGTTTCTGATCTTTTATAGAGCACACTTCATCAGCTTTCCTCCATTAACTGTTGATGATCAAGTTTCTCTATGCTGATCTGATGAATGAGTGGAGCGTCTCAAGGACGTTGGGACATCATCCATTCAGCAGACAGGGAATTGGATCAGGTCCTGGTGATCACTGGGCCCTGGCTAGCGAGCCACCCTTTCCCCTACCTTATCCAGTGTCGGTGTTTTGTCATCACTGCCCGTGGCGCCGCAGGGCCAAACAAAACCTTGGGATTGAAAAGATGCCTCGATCATAAGGTCGGCAATGCGTCTCTGAGATCCCCCCCCCCCCCCCCCTAACGTTGCTTTGTCCGCCCTAAGTGTCCCATAACAACTTGCTAGCGAGCTGAAAGAGGCCTTACAAGAAACATTTCCCCCCTTTTTGCCTCCTTCTTCTTCCTGCTGATTATGTCTGGATGAGAGCAAGATGCTTTGCTTTCAGACTTTCCCGGAATGTCCCAAGCCTTTGTCGCTCCAGTTTCTGAAGCCGTCTTCGTCTATTTCTGAAGATTTTTTTTTCTGGATGTTATCCATCTCTCACCCGTGTCTGTACTTTTTTGGAGAAAGCGTTTTCAACTTTAGCTGTCGGGTAGTTTTTTTTTTTTTTTTTTTACATCACTGCTGTCCTCACCAGTGAAAGATAACAATTGATCAGTATGAGGCGTGTTTGTGTGTTTCGGTGTGTTCTTTCCTATAAGAAAATCGGTTGTTGATCGAACATCTTTCATCCCATTTCCTGCACGTGCGAATTGCCATTTGAGTTTCTGACGTTGAGAGCATCCCCATCCATACACATTCCTTGTCTGAGTCAGCCGCGTGGTGCAATAGCATGAAGAGCCATAGGTCAAAGATTGGTCAGATTGTAATAGAGCCCGCTAGTCTAAAGGGCTTTAAATCCGAAATGCATGCGTACAAAAACATATCGGTAACAAAGTAGATGAGAAAGAATTTGTGCAAATAATGTAACAGGGCCACTGGAAGTCAGTTCTGTGCAACTTTTTTGCAACAACCTTGACATTGTCTTAAGAAATAGGTCACTGTGGACAGGGGTGTTTGTAGAGATGTACATAGAGTTGTAATTCATTTTATATAACATCAGTAAACCATCTCCATGCTCTGTCGTTTAGGTCTCCGCACAGAGCCTTCCGGTGTAACAAAAACAACAGAGCGCGGGTGTGTGTTACAACCCTGTCTACATCCCTGGAGATCACTGCATTTGAGAAATGTGTGACCATTCCTAGAACATGTCACATGTCATACACCTGTGACCATTCCTAGAGCACACCACATGTCACATGTCACACCTGTGACCATTCCTAGAGCACACCCCGTGTCACACACCTGTGACCATTCCTAGAGCACACCCCGTGTCACACACCTGTAAGCATCTCTGGAT
>JADBJO010000093.1:1010000-1025000 GCA_016801955.1 Conus betulinus | reverse complement strand
TTTGTTGGTAGAGCGCTGGATTCGTCATCTTGGTGATCCTGGGCTTGCGGGTTCGAATCTCCGCCGGGTCGTGTAGGTGTAGGAGAATTTTTCCATCAGAGTTCACATTTGTTTTTGACTCTCCATTTCCTGTTTCCCAAACAGTCCTTCGAATGAGACTATAAACCGAGATTCCGTGTGTGAACGCACGCACAACATTTTGCACACATTTAAAATCCCATCACCAGCTTTCGGAGGAGAAGGCCAGTTTGGCCGTTGGTATGGATGACACGTTACACACAGCATGCACCCTGCGTGAGAAATTGGAAGAATGATGGAAGTAAGAAAATTGAGTGAACGATATTGAACGATATTCACTAGATGACACAGGAAACGACAGAGTGAAGCGCCGGCAGGCAGCTCTTCAGTCGGCACTACCCAGGTAGGCAGCCCGTTGTGGACACGAGAGTGGATTGTAGCGCCTAGAACCATTGGCAAGGCGCCAGAATACAGCAACATCACATGGCACAGCACACAACAGTAGAAAATGAATGTTTTTTTTCTCAGACATTGGCATGATACAGTACAGTACAACTCGCAAGGACACATGTCAATA
This sequence comes from Conus betulinus, assembly GCA_016801955.1. Classification (NCBI taxonomy): domain Eukaryota; kingdom Metazoa; phylum Mollusca; class Gastropoda; order Neogastropoda; family Conidae; genus Conus; species Conus betulinus. The sequence goes on along the minus strand of JADBJO010000093.1, from coordinate 1,024,405 downwards.
ATCGGTGCTGACAGCGAGATTTTTACACACGCCTACAATCTTTACTCGTATGTTGTAGACCAGGAGAGGGTAATGATTCCCCACTCTTCCTTTCGCTAGAATAGGTTTGCCTGGGCATTGATTGAAAAAAAAAAAAGAAATAGTGCTGAACAATTAAGTAGTGGGGGAAAACCAAGTGCAGGCTAAGAAAGAAAGAAAGAAATAGAGCCGGACATATCGCCTATCCTTGTTTCAGGCCTTGCGGTCAGTCAAAATATTCCGTTGTGCCAAAAGCACATCTAACACATGATTTTATGATTTTGTGTGAGAGTTTTGTGCTAAGTGACACCTTCTCCATTTTACGTCCCATTCATATGAAATGCATCCTAAGAGAGAGATATATACACTGTTATAAACTGTAAGACGGTCGGTAAAGCTGGCTTTAAAATTTGGCTTTTATGATATTTCTCAACCACCGCATACAATGTGAGAATGTGGTCGACAAACGAGAGAGAGAGAGAGAGAGAGAGAGAGAGAGAGAGAGAGAGAGAGAGAGAGAGAGAGAGAGAGAGAGAGAGAGAGAGAGAGAGAGACAGACAGACAGACAGAGAGACACAGACAGACAGACAAGACAAGGATCTCCAAAATGAATACCAAATACAGCGTATATCTTAGCCTTTGGGGCATCTCAACCAGAATGAAATACACGTCCTAGCCATGCACAATTCTGTTATACTGAATGAAATACGTGTCCTAAACAGGGATAATTCTGTACTACTGGATGAAATGCGTGTTAAAGACATGCACAGCTTTATAATACCGGATGAACAGACATGCCCTTTGTAGGGACGGTTGTATAAAAGTGGATAATATACAAACACTCATCACAGACAGTTCTATAATGAATGAACGTCATAGACATGGGCAGCTCTATAATACTGGATGAATGAACGTCATAGACACCGACAGCTCTATAATACTGGATGAATGAACGTCTTAGACATGGACAGCTCTATAATACTGGATGAATGAATGAACTCCTAGACATGGAAGCTCTATAATAATGGGGAATGAACGTCATAGATATGGACAGCTCTATAATACTGGATGAATGAACTCTTAGACATAGACAGCTCTATAATACTGGATGAATGAACGTCATAGACACGGACAGCTCTATAATACTGGATGAATGAACGTCTTAGACATGGACAGCTCTATAATACTGGATGAATGAACTCCTAGACATGGACAGCTCTATAATAATGGGTGAATGAACGTCATAGATATGGACAGCTCTATAATACTGGATGAATGAACTCTTAGACATAGACAGCTCTATAATACTGGATGAATGAACGTCATAGACATGGACAGCTCTGTAATACTGGATGAATGAACTCCTAGACATGGACAGCTCTATAATACTGGATGAATGAACGTCTTAGACATGGACAGCTCTATAATACTGGATGAATGAACTCCTAGACATGGACAGTTCTATAATACTGGATGAATGTACGTCATAGACATGGACAGCTCTATAACACTGGATGAATGAACGCCATAGACATGGACAGCTCTATAATACTGGATGAATGAACGTCATAGACATGGACAGCTCTATAATACTGGATGAATGAACTCTTAGACATGGACAGCTCTATAATACTGGATGAATGAACGTCATAGACATGGACAGCTCTATAATACTGGATGAATGAACGTCATAGACATGGACAGCTCTATAATACTGGATGAATGAACTCTTAGACATGGACAGCTTATAATACTGGATGAAGGAACATCTTAGGCATGGACAGTTTTATAATACCGGATAAAATACGATATATCATACAGACTTAAATGCGTATCCTAGCTATAGACATTTCTGTAGTACTGGATCAAATACATGTGCTAACTAAGACAATTCTATAACTCTATATAGATAAAATGTATGTCCTGGCTATGGACAATTCTATAATGCTCGATTAAATGCAGTCCTAGCTATGGGCAGTCCTAGCCATGGCACGTCCTAGCTATGGGCAGTCCTAGCTATGGGCAGTCCTAGCTATGGGCAGTCCTAGCTATGGGCAGTCCTAGCTATGGGCAGTCCTAGCTATGGGCAGTCCTAGCCATGGCACGTCCTAGCTATGGGCAGTCCTAGCCATAGGCAGTCCTAGCCATGGCACGTCCTAGCCATGGGCAGTCCTAGCTATGGGCAGTCCTAGCTATGCGCAGTCCTAGCTATAGGCAGTCCTAGCTATGGGCAGTGCTAGCCATGGCACGTCCTAGCTATGGGCAGTCCTAGCCATGGCAAGTCCTAGCTATGGGCAGTCCTAGCCATGGCAAGTCCTAGCTATAGGCAGTCCTAGCCATGGCACGTCATAGCTATGGACAGTCCTAGCTATGGGCAGTCCTAGCCATAGGCAGTCCTAGCCATAGGCAGTCCTAGCTATAGGCAGTCCTAGCCATGGCACGTCATAGCTATGGGCAGTCCTAGCCATGGCACGTCATAGCTATGGGCAGTCCTAGCTATAGGCAGTCCTAGCCATAGGCAGTCCTAGCCATAGGCAGTCCTAGCTATAGGCAGTCCTAGCCATGGGCAGTCCTAGCCATAGGCAGTCCTAGCTATAGGCAGTCCTAGCCATAGGCAGTCCTAGCCATGGCACGTCCTAGCTATGGGCAGTCCTAGCTATGGGCAGTCCTAGCCATAGGCAGTCCTAGCTATGGGCAGTCCTAGCTATGGGCAGTCCTAGCCATAGGCAGTCCTAGCTATGGGCAGGCCTAGCTATGGGCAGTCCTAGCCATAGGCAGTCCTAGCTATATTGGGCAGTCCTAGCTATGGGCAGTCCTAGCCATAGGCAGTCTAGCTATGGGCAGTCCTAGCCATAGGCAGTCCTAGCTATGGGAGTCCTAGCCATAGGCAGTCCTAGCCATGGGCAGTCCTAGCCATAGGCAGTCCTAGCTATAGGCAGTCCTAGCCATAGGCAGTCCTAGCCATAGGCAGTTCTAGCTATAGGCAGTCCTAGCCATGGGGCAGTCCTAGCCATAGGCAGTCCTAGCCATAGGCAGTCCTAGCCATAGGCAGTCCTAGCTATAGGCAGTCCTAGCCATGGCAAGTCCTAGCTCTAGGCAGTCCTAGCTCCTAGTCCTAGCCATAGGCAGTCCTAGCCATAGGCAGTCCTAGCCATAGGCAGTCCTAGCCATAGGCAGTCCTAGCTCTAGGCAGTCCTAGCCATAGGCAGTCCTAGCTATAGGCAGTCCTAGCCTAGGCAGTCCTAGCCATGGCAAGTCCTAGCTCTAGGCAGTCCTAGCCATAGGCAGTCCTAGCCATGGCAAGTCCTAGCTCTAGGCAGTCCTAGCTATAGGCAGTCCTAGCCATAGGCAGTCCTAGCTATAGGCAGTCCTAGCCATAGGCAGTCCTAGCCATAGGCAGTCCTAGCTCTAGGCAGTCCTAGCCATAGGCAGTCCTAGCTATGGGCAGTCCTAGCCATAGGCAGTCCTAGCCATGGCAAGTCCCTAGCTCTAGGCAGTCCTAGCCATAGCAGTCCTAGCCATGGGCAGTCCTAGCCATAGGCAGTCCTAGCCATAGGCAGTCCTAGCCATGGGCAGTCCTAGCCATAGGCAGTCCTAGCCATAGGCAGTTCTAGCTATAGGCAGTCCTAGCCATAGGCAGTCCTAGCTATAGGCAGTCCTAGCCATGGGCAGTCCTAGCCATAGGCAGTCCTAGCCATAGGCAGTCCTAGCCATAGGCAGTCCTAGCCATGGGCAGTCCTAGCCACGGCAAGTTCTAGCTATAGGCAGTCCTAGCCATAGGCAGTCCTAGCCATAGGCAGTCCTAGCTATGGCAAGTCCTAGCTCTAGGCAGTTCTAGCCATAGGGAGTCCTAGCCATAGGCAGTCCTAGCCATAGGCAGTCCTAGCCATAGGCAGTCCTAGTCAGTCCTAGCCATGGCACGTCCTAGCTATGGGACGTCCTAGCTATGGGCAGTCCTAGCCATGGCAAGTCCTAGCCATAGGCAGTTCCTAGCCATAGGCAGTCCTAGCCATGGCACGTCCTAGCCATGGGCAGTCCTAGCCATGGCACGTCCTAGCTATGGGCAGTCCTAGCCATGGCAAGTCCTAGCTATGGGCAGTCCTAACTATAGGCAGTCCTAGCCATGGCACGTCCTACCTATGGGCAGTCCTAGCCATGGCAAGTCCTAGCTATAGGCAGTCCTAGCCATGGCAAGTCCTAGCTATAGGCAGTCCTAGCCATGGCACGTCCTAGCTGTGGGCAGTCCTAGCCATGGCAAGTCCTAGCATGGGCAGTCCTAGCCATGGCAAGTCCTAGCTATGGGCAGTCCTAGCCATGGCAAGTCCTAGCTATGGGCAGTCCTAGTCATAGGCAGTCCTAGCCATAGGCAGTCCTAGCCATGGCAAGTCCTATGATCGTGGATAAAGCACAGCTCCTGCCTCTGGACAATTCTATAACACTGAATTGAATACATGTCCTAACTGTGGACAGTTCTGTACACAAAAAAGAAATACATGTCCTAACTGTGGACAGTTCTGTAATACAAAAAGAAATACATGTCCTAACTGTGGACAGTTATGTAATACAAAAAGAAATACATGTCCTAACTGAGGATAGTTCGATAACTCCGGATAAAATGCATGTCCTGGCTATGGACAACCCTGTATTACTGGACTGAATAGATCTTCTCAAGAGTTCTATAAATACCGGATGAAATGCACGTACTAATTTGTGACACTGTAATACCACTACCATACCGGATGAAATGCACGTACTAATTTGTGACACTGTAATACCACCACCACACTGGATGACATGCACGTACTAATTTGTGACACTGTAATACTACTACCATACCGGATGAAATGCACGTACTAATTTGTGACACTGTAATACCACCACCACACTGGATGACATGCACGTACTAATTTGTGACACTGTAATACTACTACCATACCGGATGAAATGCACGTACTAATTTGTGACACTGTAATACCACTACCATACCGGATGAAATGCACGTACTAATTTGTGACACTGTAATACCACTACCACACTGGATGAAATGTACGTACTAATTTGTGACACTGTAATACTACTACCACACACTGGATGAAATGCACGTACTAATTTGTGACACTGTAATACCACTACCACACTGGATGAAATGCACGTACTAATTTGTGACACTGTAATACCACTACCACACTGGATGAAATGCATGCCCTAGCCATGGACTGTTCTGCTATGCTGGGTCAAATACCGGACCTAAACGGAAGTTCTAATAATATAGGACAACTCTGTCCCAGCAGGGGACAGTTCTGTGATACTGGATAGAACACATCTTCTAAGCATGGTCTGTCTATAATACTGGAGAGAGAACACATCTCCTAAGCATGATCTGTTCCATAATACTGGATAGAACACATCTCCTAAGCATGGTCTGTTCCATAATACTGGATAGAACACACATCTCCTAAGCATGGTCTGTTCTATAATACTGGATAGAACACATCTCCTAAGCATGGTCTGTTCCATAATACTGGATAGAACACATCTCCTAAGCATGGTCTGTTCCATAATACTGGATAGAACACATCTCCTAAGCATGGTCTGTTCTATAATACTGGATAGAACACATCTCCTAAGCATGGTCTGTTCCATAATACTGGATAGAACACATCTCCTAAGCATGGTCTGTTCTATAATACTGGATGAAATGCGTGTCTTAGACATGGAGAGCTCTGTAATAATGGATAGACTACATATTCTAGACATAGCCAGAATGAGAATACTTGATGAAATGCATGCCTCAGACATAGAGAGCCCTATAGTAATTGATAGTAGACATATCCTGGACATGGTAAGTCCTATAATACTGGATGAAATGCGTATCTGACAAATGAAGAACTCTACAATAATGAACAGTAAACATATCCTAGAGACAGACAGTTTTATAACATTAGCTGAACTAGATGTCCTAATCATAGATAGATCTTTAGTACTGCTTAAAATACATGTCTTAGGCATGGGAGGTTAAATGACACTGGATGAAATATGTACTCGAAATGAACAGTTCTACATTACTGGATAACCTTTATGTCCTAGCTATGGACAGTGTTATAGTGCTAGATGATGTTTCAATTAAATACTGAATGCAAGGCATACATCAACCGTCGATGGTCATTTTATACAGAATTACGCGTATGTACCGACTATGGAAGTTCTATAATACTAGACGAAATACATGTCCTAGACATAAAGAGTTTCGTGACAGTGGATAAAATACACGTAGAGTCATGGGCATTTCACAGTATTAGATTGAATGAATGTTGTAGATATGAACAAGTCTATAATGTAGGATGGAATGTATGTCTTTGGCACCGATAGTTCTGTAAGACTGGACGAAGAACATGTCCTAGACATTGACAGTTCTTTAACAATTGATGGAATACATGTTCCAGCTGTGGACAGTTCTACAATATGTGATCGAATGTATCCTTTTGCCAGTTTGATGATACTAGATTAAATGTTTATCCTTGTCACAGTTCTATAATACTAGATTAAATGTTTGTTACGGATGGTGTGGTGCTGCGTGTGTGACTGTCTGACTCTCACTTTCGAAAGTTTGGATGCGTGTGACGATTACTCCCTAAACACACCCACATCACACGAACATGGACAGCCAGGCAACACACAAGTTAACTTTCTTTCTTTTATATGTTACCTGAACCATCAAAACATAAACACATATCGATATGGAGCGGTACAAAATCAACCCCCCCCAACCCCCCCCCCCCCACCTGCAAGGGCATTCAACAAACTCAGGGAGCTTCAATCGTCGCTCTCAAAACTGACACATTGAATATTTCTCACTGGCACCATTAGTAGTGTCCCAGCAGACACAGTCCACACAGCTGGCTGCAACGAGCCCAAGTCACAGTCTTCACACGGCAAACAGAGCCGCTCACGAATATAGTTTGAAGTCCCACAGGATACTCCCACACAGAAGGTCAAGTTGGACTACCAACCTGGCATTCATCCTCTCCACGTCGTCTTGACAGAGAATCCTCAAGTCACAGTCTTCACACGGCAATCAGAGTCGTTCACAAATACAGTTCGAAGTCCCACAGGATACACCAACACAGAAAGTCACGGCAAGTAGAGCCGCTCATAAATACAGTTCTAAGTCCCATAGGGTACACCCACACATAATATCACGAGTACAGTTCTTAGTCCCACAGGGTACACCCACACATAATATCACAAGTACAGTTCTTAGTCCCACAGGTACACCCACACACATAATATCACGAGTACAGTTCTTAGTCCCACAGGGTACACCGACACATAATATCACGAGTACAGTTCTTAGTCCCACAGGGTACACCCACACATAATATCACGAGTACAGTTCTTAGTCCCACAGGGTACACCACACATAATATCACACGAGTACAGTTCTTAGTCCCACAGGGTACACCCACACAGAATATCACGAGTACAGTTCGTAGTCCCACAGGGTACATCCTCACAGATCACGTCGGACTACCGACCGGGTGGTCAGCTCTCCACATCGTCTTGACGGAGAATCCTGAGGCCCTTTACTGCACAATTCCACTACTGACCTGGCGATCAGCCTCTCCACGTCGTCTTGACGGAGAATCCTGAGGCCCTTACTGCACAATTCCACTACTGACCTGGCGATCAGCCTCCACGTCGTCTTGACGGAGAATCCTGAGGCCCTTTACTGCACAATTCCACTACTGACCTGGCGATCAGCCTCTCCACGTCGTCTTGACGGAGAATCCTCCTGCCCTTTACTGCACAATTCCACTACTGACCTGGCGATCAGCTCTCCACGTCGTCTTGACGGAGAATCCTGAGGCCCTTTACTGCACAATTCCACTACTGACCTGGCGATCAGTCTCTCCACGTCGTCTTGACGGAGAATCCTGAGGCCCTTTACTGCACAATTCCACCACTGACCTGGCGATCAGTCTCTCCACGTCGTCTTGACGGAGAATCCTGAGGCCCTTTACTGCACAATTTCACCACTGACCTGGCGATCAGCCTCTCCACGTCGTCTTGACGGAGAATCCTGAGGCCCTTTACTGCACAATTCCACTACTGACCTGGCGATCAGTCTCTCCCACGTCGTCTTGACGGAGAATCCTGAGGCCCTTTACTGCACAATTCCACTACTGACCTGGCGGTCAGCCTCTCCACGTCGTCTTGACGGAGAATCCTGAGGCCCTTTACTGCACAATTCCACTACTGACCTGGCGGTCAGCCTCTCCACGTCGTCTTGACGGAGAATCCTGAGGCCCTTTTACTGCACAAGTCCACTACTGACCTGGCGGTCAGCCTCTCCACGTCGTCTTGACGGAGACAGCGGCTGGGGCACGGGCTGTACCTCTACACCAGGTCGTAATCAGCTCCAGGCCGGACTCAGGGGCCTCAACGTTTTTTTTTTTTTTTTTTTTGTTTTACGTTATGTTGTTGTATGTAATTTCACGTTGGTGTCACAATTTACATTGACATCACAATGTTTATCCTAGTCAAAGTTCTATAGTACTGGATTAAATATGTATCCAAATCATGGTTCTTTAATATAGGTTGAAATGCTTGCCCTGCTCTTTGAATATTGGAACACTCGCTGAGAACTGAATGAAGATTTTGTCTTAACCATAGACAGTCAGGGAGGACGTGGAGGTAATGTATCAAAACTCCACCTTCTGGAACTTGTGTTTTATCTTTATTCATGAACAGTAAATGACCAATTTATTCATGAACAGTTATGACGAATTTAGTCATGAACAGTATATGACCTTTTATTCATGAACACTATATGACCAATTTATTCATGAACACTATATGACCAATTTATTCATGAACACTATATGACCAATTTATTCATGAACACTATATGACCAAATCGAATTGCGAAAAAGTACAGGCAGCAAAGGCATTGCAGAAACTGCACTTAGTCACCACTTCACACAGAAATCTGGAAGCGACCAGACGATTTAAAGTTTGTGAATGCTTACTTCGATAGTTCTGAGTGTCTGAAGTTGACTTCCAAAACCGAGGTAAAAACGGAAGGGTACCCAGCGCCTTTGATTTATGAATAATAATTGTCTCTACTCCACAGAAAACGTGACTGCCAGTGACACAGCACTAAGTTCTCATGCACTCAGACAGGACAGATGTGAGCTTAATCGATTAGGAACAGTCTGGAAGAGGCGGTGGTGAAAGCGTATCTGTACTTGCAGGACTCTGTTCTCTGTCGTATGTAAAGATGACATTGTGTTTCACAGCATCCAGTCTCTGGAATACGTTTGATGGAGTTTGAGTCTCACAGACTCCACTCTGTGGGTATGTATGAAAGACACTGTCGTTCACAAACTCCGTTTTGTGTAGCATGTTTGAGAGATTTTGAGATTTACTCCCTCCTTTCTCTCTAACACGTTGGAAAGACTTCTTGCAGGCTCCGTTTCCTGCCTGTTGTCTGTGTGTGTGCGGAAGACTGTGTATCACAGGTTCAAGCCCCTGTGTTGTGTATGGAAGACTTTGTGTCCAGACTTAATCCTCTGTAGTCCGTGAAGATTTGTATCTGGCAGATTTCCATTCCCTATAGTGTCTGTGAAAGATTGTGTCTCCATGATTCTGTTCCATATAGCGTGTGTGGGAGACTTGTGTAGCCGTGGAAGACTGTCTCACAGACTCTATCATGTGTATTGTGTGTGAACATTTTTTTTTTTTTTTGCTGTGTCCCAATCTCTGCGCCACCTCAGAGGCAGTGTACCCACGCCGCTCATTCCGACACCCCTGTCCGCAGCCACCCTGTTCTGATCTCACATACGCAGGACACCACCTACTACTAAGCCCCTACTGACGACAATAATTGCTTAGTCGCGGAGCCGGCGTGAGTGAGCTCTCCCTCCGGAGGGCGCCACCACGTCCGTCCAACGACAGCCCCCATGGACTCGCCGATACCGGTGACCCCGACAGAACCAAACCAAGGCCACAGACATGGAGAGGACATCGAAATTGAGGTCACCATGAGAGCAGGGCATGAAGGGCCACAGAACTTGAGACATTTTTTTTTTAATGCTGATCGATGAGAATGAGGATGATTAAGATGATGCTACGGATTTCCATTTCGGTCTGAGACTACATGACAGGGCTGTACTCTACGCTTCCTTTCATAATATATATCCCGGCGTCAACCAGGCCCGAGAGATACAGGCACCTGCAGTGTTGGTCAGGAAATTTGAGCAACACTCTCAGAAACGCATCCATTAAGTGGATGAAACTCGACTGTGTGGTCCCAGTCTTCCCAACTGAGTCCGCAGCAAACTCAACTCTGGGTAGGAGCCGGTCGGGGGCAGAAAAAACCCACACATTACTCTGATGGGATTCGAACCTCTCACAGACAAACATCTGTAGTGTGTGTAGAACTTTTATCTCACTGACTCCATCCTCTGTAGTGTGTGTGAATTTTTTTCTCAAAGACTCCATCATCTGTAGTGTGTGTGAACTTTTATCTCACTGACTCCATCCTCTGTAGTGCGTGTGAATTTTTTTCTCAAAGACTCCATCATCTGTAGTGTGTGTGAACTTTTGTCTCAAAGACCCCATCATCTGTAGTGTGTGTAGACTTTTGTCTCAAAGACCCCACCATCTGCGGTGCGTGTGTGTGAACTTTTGTCTCAAAAACTCCATCATCTGTAGTGTGCATGAACTTTTGTCTCACAGACTCCACCATCTGTAGTGTATGTGAACTTTGTCTCAAAGACTCCACCATCTGTAGTGTGTGTGAACTTTGTTTTCATAGACTCCACCATCTGTAGTGTATGTGAACTTTGTCTCAAAGACTCCACCACCTGTAGTGTGTGTGAACTTTGTCTCAAAGACTCCATTCACTGTAGTGTACATGGAGAATTTTGTCTCACAGACTCATCCTCTCTCGTGGGGAATTCTGTCTCACAGATTTCATCCCGTGTAGTTTCTCTTTCAGACTTTGCGTCTTAGAGGCCTCATATTCTATGGCATTGTGTGCATGTGCCTCACAAATAGGACTTACTCTGACGAGACGATCCCTACTAGCAGATGATATAGCGTATATTCCTGCTTTGCATTAATATGAGAATCTGTCAGTACCGTGCGATGTGTACAGTATTTTAACGTAGAATTTGCAGACACACTAAAGTAGTTCTTAAAACACAAGTGAGAGAGAGAGAGAGAGAGAGAGAGAGAGAGAGAGAGAGGAGAGAGAGAGAGAGAGAGAGAGAGAGAGAGAGAGAGAGTCAACAAAAAAAAAAATCTTCATTCAATCAAAGACTGAGGTTTTAAGTAGAGCCTATTCTTCCAATCTGTCCTGAGAGAGAGAGAGAGAGAGAGAGAGAGAGAGAGAGAGAGAGAGAGAGAGAGAGACAGACACAGACAGACAGACAGACAGACAGACAGAGAGACAGACAGACAGACAGATAAACAGATAGACAGACAGACAGACACAGACACAGACAGACAGACAGACGGACAGACAGATAGACAAACAGACAGACAGACAGACAGACAGACAGACAGACAGACAGAGGGTTTGACACAATGAGCCTTAACATGTGATCAAAACGATGCTTTACAACACACAAACCAGATTCAAGTTTTCAACGCGAAAACAAAAAAAGAGTATGGTAGTCAAAACACATAACCTCGTGACTGAGAGTCACGGCATTCCCCAACGGTCTATGTCATCCAGTTCCATCATGGACAAAGGCGCCGCATTGACACGCAATTACACTTCCACGCTCGACGCCGAGGAGAGAGAGAGAGAGAGAGAGAGAGAGAGAGAGAGAGAGAGAGAGAGAGAGAGAGAGAGAGAGAGAGAGAGAGAGAGAGAGAGAGAGAGAGAGAGAGAGAGAGAGAGAGAACAACATCAAAGACATCGACATGAAACCAAGGTTATCAGGAGGATGTCTAGTAAATCCAGTGAACAAAGCCTTCCCCCAACAAGGCCTTCCTAGACAGAATTGCAACATCCACTACCAACTCTATGGGCACGTGTCACTCAGTCGTTGGCAAAGAACCGGAGGAGGGGGTGGGGGTGGGGGGGGGGGGGTTATAAACAAAGCTACACCTGACATACATCCCTAATGATGAACACAGCTGCAGCTACTGCCGAGGCGTTTCTGCCCACCAGCAAGTCGTCATCACCACGGCTGTGTATAAAAAACCTGTCCATATGTTTTACAGGGACAGACCTTTTTTTTCGGAGTGAATTGTGCAGTGACAGTGTTGGCTATTCCCGGGGGGACTGATGGCGAAGCTGAGAGGGACGAAGGAACTGGTGCTGTGTGGTCTGCTCATTCTGATCGCATCAGCCGTTCAGGCTGCGAATATTCGCAGCACAGACAGTGAGCTTGTTCTTGGATTCGTTTCACTTCACTCTGCTCTCTGTGGAATCACGTTTCTCTGTCTGTCCTGCCTGTGTGTCTGTCTGTGTGTCTCTCTGTCTGTCTGTCTGTCTGTCTGCCTGCTCTCTCTCTCTCTCTCTCTCTCTCTCTCTCTCTCTCTCTCTCTCTCTCTCTGTGTCTCTCTCTCTCATATGCACACTCAAAAGCGCGCGAGCATATACGCAAATGTACTCGCGCGGTGTGTGTGTGTGTGTGTGTGTGTGTGTGTGTGTGTGTGTGTGTGTGTGTGTGTGTGTGTGTGTGTGTGTGCTGCTGTTGCTGTTGTTGACAAAGATGGACATTTGCCAATCAATAGATCATGAATTCATAAAGAGTGATTTCAGCACGAATGATGTAGTTTGATATTTTGAAATCTGTTTTCAGCGTGGGTGATTAAATGTTCTCATGTGAAGTAACTTGATATTTTGCTGATATTTTGCAATGCATTTTGCACGCGATTGATTTGTTGCTCTCATGTGAAGTAATTTGATAATTTGGAATTATTTTCCACAAGATTTGATGTTCTCCAATGAAGAAAACATAACCAAGGCCATGAGGTGGATGCACATATAGCCTATTTCCTCTATGAACCAACGGGCAGTGTTTTAGTCGTTGCTTTCTTTCTTTCTTTCCTTCTTTGTTTTTTGGGAGGTGTTCTTTTGCGTGTGTGTGTCTTCGACACCTGCTGCTGCATTTTGCTCACATTTGTAGTACGGAACAGAAAAATCGTCATTGAAAAAAGTGCAGAACATTGATAAACTACACTGACATGATCAAAATAATTATTCAAACATAATGCATACAACACCAAATCATCTTGCCTAGCTAGACAACTTTTGCCAGTTTATGAAATTGTTGTCATGATGATGATGATGATGATGATGATGATGATGATGATGACGATAATGATGATGATGATGATGATGATGATGATGATGATGATGATGATGATCATCATCATCATCATCATCATCATCATCATCATCATCATCATCATCATCATCATCATCATCATCATCATCATCATACAGCGCCAGTCCTCGGTTAGAAACCAAGCTCTAAGCGCTTTACAATCAAGGCTATCATTTAAACAACCGACTGCCTACCTGGGTAGCTCGGACTAAAGGCCTGCCTGCTGACGCTACATTCAATGTTTCCCGTGTCATTCAGTCAGTGTAAGTCACTCAGGCTTTTTTCCTTCATTCTTTCGAGTTTTCACGCGGATGCATGCTATGTGCAACATGTCATCCGAACCAGCGGCCGAACTGGCCTTCTCTTCCGAAAGTCGGCGATAGGATTTCAGTTGTGTGCAAGATGTTATGCGTGTGTTAACATACAAAACCTCGGTTTATAATCTCATTCGAAGAACTGGGGAAATGGAATCAAAGCCAATGTCAACGCCGAGGGAAACACCCCCCCCTGTACCGAAATCGAACCCTCACTCCCAGGATCACCGGGATTACGAGTCGGGTGCTTCGCCAGCTGAGCTATTCCGGTCCCATTTTGGACTTTTCCTTTTTTTGGTTTCTGGTCGTCAAATGTTGAAGGAATCACAACATATCTTTCCAACTATTTAAACGATGAATCATAAATTGAACGTGTCTGAAACAGTGGATCATATAACACTAGTGAAAAATTTACAACACTAAAGAATGCCTTTTTTCCTGATGGATGGTCAAATGTTAAAAAATAAACATTAACAGATGTTTCAAAACTATTTTAGCGATGAATGATAAATGGAATGTGTCTGAAACAGTGTGATCATATAAGATTAGTGAAAAAAAAAAAGGAGAGATATGGGCTTAAAAAAAAAGGTATGCTGCAACACTTCATATAAGCTGGGTTCCAAGCAGTTGATCCTACCCGCGGTTCAAATGATCTCAAATTGATGCAGTATCGGCAGTGACAGTGAACACACTCGTTGACTTTGAAATAATCTGAAATGAAACA
>JADBJO010000093.1:992500-1005000 GCA_016801955.1 Conus betulinus | reverse complement strand
TGTCACAGTGGCTTGGTATACAATGTTGTTATAGAGGCATTTGTTGCTTAAGGGACACTGTTCTTTTTTAGCACAATTGCAGGATTTCCTTTCTTCACCCTTCTTTGCTGTGTGCTTTTTTCATTTGTTGGATGAATCAATTATATTTTTTTAGGTTAGGCATGCATGAATATATGATAGTTTGATGGTGTTCTTGTTGAATATTGACAATTTGTGTTCTTTTGGGAAGGATGCTGTCAAAATTTTGAAAAATCTTTCCTACGTTGTTTTTACTCGTCCATCATATGGAGGGTTGTACCATGTGATTTTCCTTTTCCTGCTTTTTTTTTTTTTTTTTTCATGTTGTTATTATCTGGGTTGTATTGTAGTTTGTAGCTGTAACCACTTTTTTTTGCAATGCCTCTTGGTATTCTGCTGCTGCATTGTTGAATACTCTTTCATTATGTGACAGATTAGATAATAATCTCTTGTTTATGCCATTGGGTATGGTTTTTAGTATAGATGGTGGGTGGTTGCTATTGATGTTTACATAAATGGGTGTGTCATTAGGTTTTGTGTATGGTTTATATATGTGGTTGTTGAGGTCAAGTGTTATGTCTAAGTAGTTCACTACCTTTTGTTTGCTTTGCTTCGATGGTGATTTTTAAGTTTATGGTTTTGGAAAATTTTGCATAGTTCTTTTTTTTGTTTTTTTTCATGGTTCTTGGATTGTTGTTTAGCGCGGCGAGGCCGTCGTCTCTGTACAGTCCGACTTGTTTTCCGAGTTGCTTTTGGATGTTGGATAGTATAAACAGTCCGACTAGTTCGCATGTTTCGGCACCGTCATACGATCCCATGGTCACATCAAATGTTGAGTTTTTATTCGTTTTTGATCCATGTATCATTTCTGCTGTAGAGTAAAGTTTTCTTGGTGTGAAAAAAATGATTTCCATTTCTGACCCTGTTATGTCTGTGTGTTTATTAGCAAATTTCAGAGCTTTAGTGAGTAGCTCTTCGTCTATGGATGGGTAAGTCTACTATGTCGAATGTGATGAATACTGTGTTCTTCTGTTTGTTAAGGTTTTTTTTTTGAACCATTGGATAACTTCATATGTGTTCTTCCAGAGGTTGTATTCAGTGTTTGATTTTATGTTTTTTATGGCTTTTTCTAAGATTTTTTTACTTACTATTTTGCCTGGAAAATCATAAAAAAAGGGCATCACCATACAACAACATTTCAAAAAGATGCAACCTATGTTCAACAGAAAAATGGTTAATACTATGCAACCACCATACTTAGCAACCCTAAATACTAAAGTAGAAATAGTAAACAACTGCAGGCACAAATGGAAATCGTTGTCAGCAAACGCACCCTGAACTGTAAACAACCCCAAAAAACCGAACAATACGTGCAGCCAATCCGCACGTGCAAACAGTGACATCAGGGTGTGTGTGTTCGTATGGATATATATATATATATATATGTATATGTATGTGTGTGTGTGTGTGTGTGTGTGTGGTGTGTGTGTGTGTGTGTGTGTGTGAGCCTGCCCTTTATATATGAAATGGTAATATCAACGTTTGAAGAATCTTATTCCATAGATTAATGTCTTACTAACATCATGCAGTGGGTTCATTGTCTTCTAAGGCTGTATTAGGGATTCAAATTTCTGAACCTAAACTAAGGATACGTGTCCTTTCAGTCTCACGTTTGGGATTACTATCTTCACAGACTTATGCTAGAGAAACTTATCCACCGTATACTCGGATTATCGTCTCACTAGCTCATACTTAAGATTAACATCTTATCACAGTGATTAACGCCGTATTCACTTCATATTATCGATTTACTCCCTGACAACCTTGTGCCGTAAGTTAGGATCTTATCAGTGTATACTGTGGGTTAACACCCCGTCAGCTTCATTCTCTCACCAACGCCTTTCTATCGACGGATTCACATAAGCCACTAACCTGCAAGCTGGAATTCCGAAAACATGTAACTCAGAACAGGGCGAAGTTCAGGGGTCGTTTGATAGCTGCTGGACACAATGTTTGTCTCTTCTAGGTCAGCTTTTTCATTGGATATTTTCCAAGTGAAAGGCCACAAACCCAGATTGTCTGCGTGTTTCTAAGTTCATAGATACTGTGCGCGTTTGTCAGCTAGATCACAGAAAATGAGACGCCTTTCTTCAACATGCTGTACACCTTCACCTGACCGTGCGTGTTGCAGGACGCAATGGGTGAGAGAAGCGAGGACCGTACATCATGTTGCTGAAATTCATCCAGGCTTTCCAGAGAAAGAAGGAACGATTGCTGGTGGCCTTTTCCAACATACAGTGCCTCAAAGCCCTCAACGACATGCTGGATCGCGTGCTCCAACTCCCCGAAAACATGACTGACAGTAAGTAGCATCTGACTTGAAGCATCATCTGACTGAAAGCGTCATCTGTTTGACAACATTATCTGTCTGAAAGTGTAATCTGTTTGAAAGCATCATCTGTCCGAATGTATTATCTGTCTGAGAGCATCATCTGTCAGAATATTTCATCTGACTAAAAGTATTATCTATCTGAATGTATCATCTGTCTAAAAGTATTATCTGTCTGAAAATGTCATCTGTTCGAAAGCATCATCTCTGTCTTAAAATATCATCTGTTTGAAAGTCTCATCTGATAAGAGGCATTATCTTACTAACGCTCAGGATAATCTGAATGACAGCTAGATCATTTGACTAACAGTGAGAATCATCTCACTGACCGTAAGGATCATCTGACTGATAGTAAGGGTCATCTGACTGACAGTAAACTCATCTGACTGATAGTAAGGGTCATCTGACTGACCGTAACGATCATCGGACTGACACTAAGGATCATCTGACTGACAGTAACGATCATTTGACAGACAGTAAGGATCATCTGACCGATAGTAAGGGTCATCTGACTGACCGTAAGGATAATCTGAATGATAGTAAGGGTCATCTGACTGACAGTAAAACTCATCTGACTGATAGTAAGGGTCATCTGACTGACCGTAACGATCATCTGACTGACAGTAAGGATCATCTGACCGATAGTAAGGATCATCTGACTAACAGTAAGGATCATCTGACCGATAGTAAGGATAATCTGACTGACAGTAAGGATCATCTGACTGACAGTAAAACTCATCTGACTGACAGTAAGGATCACCTGACTGACAGTAAGGATCATCTGACTGACAGTAACGATCATCTGACTGACAGTAAGGATCATCTGACTGACAGTAACGATCATCTGACAGACAGTAAAGATCATCTGACAGATAGTAAGGGTCATCTGACTGACCGTAAGGATCATCTAACTGATAGTAAGGGTCATCTGACTGACAGTAAAACTCATCTGACTGATAGTAAGGGTCATCTGACTGACCGTAACGATCATCTGACTGACAGTAAGGATAATCTGACCGATAGTAAGGATCATCTGACTAACAGTAAGGATCATCTGACCGATAGTAAGGATCATCTAACTGACAGTAAAACTCATCTGACTGACAGTAAAACTCATCTGACTGACAGTAAGGATCATCTGACTGACAGTAACGATCATCTGACTGACAGTAACGATCATCTGACAGACAGTAAAGATCATCTGATTGACAGTAACGATCATCTCACTGACAGTAACGATCATCTCACTGACCGTAACGATCATCTCACTGACAGTAACGATCATCTCACTGACCGTATGAATGATCTGACTTACAGTGGAGATCATCTGTCTGCACATCTGTGTGTCTGACGTCATCCACGTACCTGTCGGTTTATGCCTGTCGGTTCACACACACCTGCACTCACACGCTGACAAACACACTGCCTCACCACCTGCCCCGCCGCTTCCTCTCCCCGCCCCTCCACGGTTATTGTTCTTAATAACAGCACAGTGAACGATAGGTTGTACACAACTACTACGTACAATGCATCTGCACTGGGGATAGGTAAGAGAGTAAACGGATGTGTGTGTGTGTGTGTGTGTGTGTGTGTGTGTGTGTGTGTGTGTGTGTGTGTGTGTGTGTGTGTGTGCGTGCGTGCGTGTGTGTGTGTGTGTGTGTGTGTGTGTGTGTGTGTGTGTGTGTGTGTGTAGTACACGCGCGCGCGCGCTCGTGTGTATGTGTGTGCGTATGTGTGTGGTGCACGCGCGCGCACACGTGTGTGTGTGTGTGTGTGTGTGTGTGTGTGTGTGTGTGTGTAGAGTTCGTTATCCCGTTCGGTAAAATCTATGTCAACAGGCAGACAGAGCGGTGAACAGGTGTGAAAGTAATTGATGTCTATATCAGAGGTGATGCTGACAATCGCCACTTCCTTCTGCTCCATCGTTTAGCTCCCAGGGAGTGCCCTCCTTCCCCCTCTCCCTCTCCTCCTGCCTCCTTCCCCCTCTCCTCCATCCCCCCCCTTCCATTTAAAAAAAGATACGTTGAGTGCAGTTTATTTCATACATTTGACTAAACCCCCACCCCCTCCCCCAACCCCTCATTTCGCTCCTGTTCAAAGCTGCCATTATTATTTCCAGTGTTCGGAGCAATGCAACGCTTTCAACGAAGAAGGCAGACAGTTAAGAAAGTGAAAAGAACAGCGGAATCAAAGAACGCATGAACAGCCAGAGATAAATGAATGAGAAGCGAGAGAATGAATGAGTGAAAGAATGGATGGATGGTTGAAAAGGAAATTAAAGGTGAAAAATTACAGTTAGTTTTGTTCAACATGCAGCACCTACAGAAACTGTTGTGGGGAAAAAATACAGTATGTTTTGCAACGATTACACTCGGACAGTTTCATATTAGAAAATAAAAACGTGATTATCAGACAAGGAACATCATCAATACCATACCTCTGCTGGATGAAACAAACATCTTGCCAGTCACGATAAGTACTCACGCTCCACGTACCGCGCGCGCGCCTCGCACGCACGCACACACGCACCGCACACCGAACAGCATACGACGACGAGAGAGGAGAGAGAGAGAGAGAGAGAGGGAGAGGAGAGGGGAGGGAGATCCAGAGAGGAAGAGAGAGAAAGAGAGGGAGAGAGAGAGAGACAGACATTGAGGAGCATGAGAGACGCTTTCAACGACAGACATTACAGAAAGTGAGAAGAGAGGGAGAACAGAGAGAGGAAGAGAGAGAACAGAGCATATTAGAGATGAATTGAGAAGAGAGGGATGAGAGAGGACGAGAGAGGATGGGAGAGAACTTGGGAGAGAGTGAGGGCGAGAGAGGAAGGTGAAAAGAAAGGCAAGAGAGAGAGGACAGAGGTTACGAGAGAGAGACGTTTATGCCTTCTGCTCAGCGGACACCACAGAAACGAGACTGAGATTTACAGAGGGTGTTGGAGAGAGGAGGTCAGAGAGGGTTTCAGATTAGGGAATAGAGGGGAGATTTATCAGAGACCAGACACATCAGAGAGAGAGGAACAGAGAAGGACAGAGAGGGAGAGAGAGGGGAGAGACTCCCGAAGCATGAGAGAGAGAGAGAGAGGGAGGAGAGAGAGAGGGGAGAGGAGAGGAAGAGAGAAAGACAGACAGACGCGACAGATCGACAACACAGACATACAGACAGACATACGAGAGACAGGACAGAGAGCACACACGAGATGACTCGATAAGAGAGAGAGAGAGAGAGAGAAGTATTTTGTTTTCTTAAGAGATCGAGTACAGTCATTAGAAAGATTGTTGAAAAAAAAAGGAAAAGGGAGGCAATCTGATTCCACTGCTTTTGAT
Organism: Conus betulinus; assembly: GCA_016801955.1. Classification (NCBI taxonomy): domain Eukaryota; kingdom Metazoa; phylum Mollusca; class Gastropoda; order Neogastropoda; family Conidae; genus Conus; species Conus betulinus. Next base: position 999,267 of record JADBJO010000093.1, on the reverse strand, counting down.
CATTTTCAGTCAGGTTGGTCAACATGCAGCATGTCTAGGATCCCATCATTTATTGTGTACTGGGCTATTTACCCTTTGTGAGTGGTCACGGCACGTTGTGTGTGATAAGACTTACGGTCGAGTTTACGAGCTAAAACCGTTATGCCTTCTCCAATGGGCTATAAAAGGTGTGTGGCCAATTCTACGATTCTAAGTGTGTAAAGGATGTGAGGTCATTTCTTAAATGGGTGTTAATGGGTGTGTGTGGCCATTCCAGTCTCCAAGACGTACTAAAGGGTTCAGAGTCATTTCCGTTTCTCGATGGATGTAAATGGGTGTGTGGCCATTTCCAGTCTTCAGTCTCTATGAATGTTTGAACAGAACAATACTACCCAGTTCTTCAACGGGTGTTAAACGGCGTTTGACAATTTCCGATCTTAAGTCTGTGTTAATGGGCATCAGATCTTTTCCGTTTCTTCCATGGGTATTAATGATTTGTGACTATTTCCAGTCTTCAAAGGGTGTTGATGTTTGCGTCGATTGTGCTGGTCTCCACAGGTTATTCAAGGGTTTTACTCCATCTTCATTGGGTGCTAATAGATGTGTCTCCATTACCAGTTCTCTGCGGGCAATGATAAGTGTGTGGGCCGTTTCAGCTTTGAGTGAGTGTTAACGGGAATGCGGTTATTTCTCCCAGTGTTTGTGTCGAGTGTTCATGTGGCCAAACGACATCATTAGGAATATTTATCCAAGCGCTGTGTACTGCATGTAGATGTTTATAGGCTGAACTTACCTTAAAACAGACCATATACCAGCTCTCACAGAATACCAGCCGACCAATCACTTCATTTGTTTCAAAGGATCCCTACGGATGACGTCATTCCCATTCTAAGAATGCATGGGCCGACCTCCTTCCTGACGTCAGATCGCAGGCTTGACCCTTGACCCTATACTTATACCAGTTGCACTTTCCCAGAGAGTCTTATTTCAAATTCATTTTAATGTCGGTTTGGAACCATTTAGCGCGTATCTTAATGTGCACTTAAAAGAAAAGGCGGCGGCGGGGGGGGGGGGGGGGGGGGGGGGGGGGGGGGGGGGGGGGGGGGGAAGGAAGAAGGGAGCAACTTTCAAACGCAATACAAATAATCTGTATTTATATCATCCAGTTGTGTCTGTCTCTAAATATCTGAACTCTGTTGATGGCCTTAGCGAATCAATTATGGTGTGTTACCTATACGGCGGAAAGTGGAGTTACGTCCATATGCTGGATTCTATGATTTTAAGGGCGGGCTTTACTTTTGCAGCCTCCGACACTTTCGCAGCCTTCAACACTTCAGAGTCCATGACCGCAGATCCTACCACTGCGGCTCCCGCATCTGCAGCAGCACCTGTAACTACACCAGCACCTGCAACTGCAGCGCCTGCAACTGCAGCAACAACTGCAGCAACTGCAACTGCAGCAACTGCGGCACCTGCAACTGCAGCAACTGCAACTGCAACACCTGCTACAGCAGCTCCTACAACTCCTGCCACGTCGTCATCTGGTACCACGGCTGCAACAGCACCTCCCACCCGCTGCAGCACCTGCAACTGCAGCTCAACCCGCCGAACGTGCAGAAAGTACCACCACATCATCTGCAACTGCAGCTCCTACCACCGCATCATCTGCGACTGCGGGTCCTACCACCACATCATCTGCGACTGGGGGTCCTACCACCACATCATCTGCGACTGCGGGTCCTACCACCACATCATCTGCGACTGCGGGTCCTACCACCACATCATCTGCGACTGCGGGTCCTACCACCACACCACTGCCATATCTGCCATCATCTGCAACTGCGGGGTCCTACTACCACTTCATCATCTGCAACTGCAGCTCCTACCACTACATCATCTGGAACTGCGGCTCCAACTACAACTGCAGCCCCACCCGCTAAACGTGCAGAAAGTACCACTGCTGCATCTGCAACTGGCACTCCTACCACCGCATCTTCTGCAACTGCGGCTCCTGCCACTACAGCATCTGGAACTGCGGCTCCTACTACCACAGCATCTGCAACTGCGAATCCTACCACGACATCATCTGGAACTGCGGCTCCTACTACCACAGCATCTGCAACTGCGAATCCTACCAGCTCAGCATCCGCAACTGCAGGTCCTACCACTACCGCATCTGCAACTGCTGCACCTACAACGACAGCTGCACTTGCTGAACGTGATGTTTCTTCCACTGCGGCTCCCGCCACTACCATTCCGTCTGCTGGAACAACCGCAGCCACCGCCACCACCAGCGCCGCCCCTGGAGCGACCACTACTACCTCTGTGGCGGCTCCTGTTACTACAGCGGCTACAACTGCCGCCCCTACTGCCGTAGCAACTTCGCTCCAACTACCACAGCTCCTGCAACTTAAGCAGTTACATCCTGATCGCTCTCTACAGAATCCACCACTCAGCCTTCTTCTCTCCTTAGCTGCATATGTCACACCTCCAAGACCTGACAAGACAAATATCTCATTGAAGAAAAGAGATTTTTTTTTTTTACCAACACAGTATCTGTTGTTGTTGTTGTTGTTATTCGCTGCACACACACACACACACACACACACACACACACACACACACACACACACACACACACACACACACACACAATTTTACGCACTGTGTACGGTTTAAAGAAAAAACAAACATTCGCATCCATTTGCAGATGATGTTTGTGGTTACATACTTAGGTAAATAAGTGTTAATACCGTTCATTCTTGTGCACCAAAGACGTAGCACTGTACGATTTTTGCTAAGAAAATTCTTTACCTGTGTACCGAACAGTCTGCTGAACTTTTGCGCTCTATGGGTTTTGTTCTTAAGAAGTAGTTTTTAAGTTCTTAGTAAATTCTTAAGGAACAGGGCGTTTGTAATGTCACTGGAGAACTTGCATGTAAAAACTTGTAACACGGCTCCAGGCTCTGATCAATAATACATCTGACAGACTCGCCCCCTCCCATTCCTCCCCTCTGGGTATATTGCCAAACTGGGCTTTTTTTTACTGGTGTCAATCTAAGCTTCAGCGTTCTAAAAGATCAACAGTGATTGTTGTGGTAACATATATAGTTTATGAATAAAAAAAAATCATGTAAATAAAGAGATTGCGTGTGTCCGCATATGTGTTTATAAACGACGTGTGTGTGTGTGTGTGTGTGTGTGTGTGTGTGTGTGTGTGTGTGTGCGTGTGTGCGTGTGTGCGTGTGTGTGTGTGTGTGTGTGTGCGTGTGAGGTTTTCATCACCAATGCAAACTGGCATGATTTACTTTTGGCTTTTTCTCCGCCACTATCGTTTTTCATTGTAGATTTCTATTAAAAGATAAATCAAGCCCGCAGAATCAAGCGGAAAGTGTTCACGGGCACACACCTTGATTGGAGAAAGTGATTCAGGCGTGTCTGCAGATTTCAGAGGATCAAGACCTCCTCCCTCACCGTCTGGTCTATACTCGCCCGGCCAAACCACGCACAGGGTAAGTGAATTAACTAGCAAGGGACCTTAGATATTTTAAAATCATCCAGTGGGTTTTATGTTTTGGCCTTTCTTTTAAATGAAAGCATCATAATCCAGCAAAGTTGACTGGAATTTTGTAAGTTTGGGAAGGATTTCCGTTTGGCGACCCCCCCCCCCCCCCCCCCCCCCCCCCCCCCCCCCTTCTTCAAACGTGTTAAACAAAGAATAGTGTTTTATAGCCGGTTTTTTTTTTGCAGGCCTATTGTCTCCTTAGCAGTCCTGCGCCTGCCTTATGTCACTGCTGAAAGAGAGCAGGCGATAGGAGTTCCCGCGGCACGTTCCCTGTGCCACGGGTTTTGTCGTCATGTTCATACTTTCAGACTACTGGGGTGCGGGCCCTTGCTGTGTCTTGCTCCCGTGGGAGCCAGGACTATCCAGCTCGTGCTATTGCTGGACAAGACTCGAAGACTGCGCCACTGTCAGCTAGAAGATTGACAGCCAACAACACTGCCCCGTTTGGTTTTCCTTTATTTCGGTGGTGTGAATAACTCCCGCTGCGTTGATCAAAACGCATTCTTTCTCTTTAGACAGCGGGCACGATAGGAACAGAATGCACACGAATCGAAAAATGGACTATATTCCTTCTCTTCTTTTTTTTCTTCTCCTTCTCCATTTTCGTCTTTTTATCATTATAACTATGATTAGTAGAGAAATGACAAAACGGTCAAGAATTAATTCTCCATTTTCCAAACAAATTCGAAAATTGCCATCGTCTGCCCAGCACTTCTAAATCGGCTATATCCGTTCCATTCCCCTAAGACAGACAGGTGTCAACAGACAGACGTGGAGAAAACCCCCAAATTTCTTTCTTATTAGTTTTTTTTTCCTTTTTCCTTTCATTATATGACAAACCTTACAAGAACAATTCATTTTCTCCGCCTTCGCCTGACCCTTTTTTCCTCCCTAAACTCTTAACAGAAAGCACGTGCACTTCCTGACAATCACCAGCATCCGGTTTTATTCCAGCCAGCCCCAAACGAATCACTGGCAGGATCTAGGACAGCTTAGTGGAGTTAGCATGATTCTGAGGGAAAATCCACACTGCATGACAGAAGGCCACTTGGCATCAGCCATGGGATACCAGAGGCTTTACTGTTATTCAGGCATTGTCAAGAGGTAAAGGATCAACGCTAGGTGATCTTCTGCCCCCTCTACTTTCCGATCACGCCAGCTCCCTTTCCATCCTCGCTACCTACGTCTGCAGCATTCTGTTTCAGGTCAACGTGAAGCCCACAACTGCCCTCATTAACAATGTCATCGACTTAAGGACTGTGACGATTTTCGTTGCAAGGCAACAAAAATAAATAATGACTAACTATAATTTGAAAAAAAAAGGATCCTTTTTGACTTCTTGACGCCATTTATGCTGTTTTATATGGAAGATGAAGTAGTGTCTACATGGAAAGAAGCTGAATGAGAAACTGGATTGTGAACTTGGCGTTTGCCAGGGAGAATGACTGTCCTTTTACAGAATCAGAAGGGGAAAACCTTAGGCTGCTTGTTTCTGTTTTACCAGTTAATGAATAATTGGAATCATCTTATTTTGCCTTTTTGACAGGAATCAAAGAGACCTTAACGACACTGTGAAAAGTGGGGGATAAAGCAGAATTGGATGGTTGAACGAAAATCAAAATGTGGACTATGAAATGTGCAGATTTTGAAAGACAGGCGAGTCCAGGAAAGAACGGCCGGCCTATGAAGGAAGTCGTTGCTGGCGATGAGCACTATGTTCATTGTCACCTCTGTGGGAAATTACAACATATGTCCTCCCCCTGCTCAGCCTTCCACCCCAACCCTTTACATGGTCACACGTGTTTGATAGTCTTCTTAGGGTAGTCAGCCCTCAAGAGTGTGAGAGTTTGGAAAGACAGACCAGCATTGTTTTGTGTTGATTTCAGTGGTGGCGTGGTCACTCATCGTGCCAAGCGAAATGCTTTCTTTCCATTTAGACAGTGAGTACGGTAAGGACTGATGTGAATGAAATAGGCAAATTGTTTCTCTACTAGATATCTGCTACTACTATTACTACTACTACTACTACTGCTGTTGCTGATACTGATGCTACTAATTGCAGTGCTACTAGAGCTACTACTGTTGCTACTATTACTACTCTCTGCTCTTGCTACTGCTACCACTACTACTGCTGCTGCTGCTGCTGCTACTACTTCTACTATTACCACTACTACTGTAACTGCTTCTACTACTACCATCTTCACCGCACATTTTAAAGGACACCATGGCCTCATTTACATTGCTCACTTCACAAACAAAACTTTGTCTCAGCAGCACCTCTGTATTTTCTATGTCCGTTCATGCTTCTGAGACAGGCAAGCTTCGAAGGAGAGACAGGGGAAAAGCCCGCAAAGAGCAAACAATGTCACCTTTTTATATTACGTTTCTTTTACATGATGGAAAGAAAAAAAAACCGCACATATTAATACAGAAAAAAAAAGCCATAAAAACAATTTATTTCTGTTTCTGCTTTTTTCCCCCTTTTCTTTCCCCTCTCCTAAAAGAAAAACGTGCACCGCCTGACAATCACCTGCATCCTGTCTTATTCCGGCCAGCCCACGACGAATCACTGGCAGGACAGCTCAGTGGACGTGGCATGATGAGAAAGAGAATAATCTCACCAGCGACAGGGGGCCTCTTGGTGTCTATCATGGGATACCAGGGGCTTTTGTGTCAGTCAGACAATCGTCAAGAGGAAAAGCTCAAACGAAACACAAGATGATTTTTTGTCTGTCTCCTGTGTTTTCTAATCACGTCAACCCCCTTTTCCACTCTCACTCCATTTGCGTGCTGCCTTCTTCTGTATGTGATAAATATGGATCCCACAAGCTTTTTGGGTGTGCTTCCTGATATATGCCCCGTGTTCGGTTGGGTTGTGCACAGTAATGCAAACCTAACACGAAGGAAGATGTGAGCCTTTTGTTATATATCCGAACGTCAGAGACACGTGCTTTATCACGCATCCTGCATGCAGAACTGGCTGTCGTTGCAACAACATGCAGTATGAAGGAACGTGTGACGCTATAGTTTTATGCATACGGTCGACCACTTTCTTTCAATTTCCAAGTGTGGTGACTCTTTCCTGGCCCATCACTATATATCTCTCTTTTTTTTTTTTTTAAATAGACGAAATAACCGTTTAAAACTAGCACTCCCTCTGGATTCTGTCCCGTCTCGAACCATTCAATGCATTTAGTGCTGTACACCTACAATTACTTTCCTT
>JADBJO010000093.1:977500-990000 GCA_016801955.1 Conus betulinus | reverse complement strand
TGGCAGGAGCCGCAGTTGCAGCCACACCAGCAGTTGTAGGCGCTGCAGTAGCAGGCGCTGCAGTTGCAGGTGCTGCAGTTCCAGGCGCTGCAGTTGCAGGTGCTGCGGTTTCAGGCGCTGCAGTTGCAGGTGCTGCCGTTGCAGGCGCTGCAGTTGCAGGTGCTGCAGTTCCAGGCGCTGCAGTAGCAGGCGCTGCAGTAGCAGGCGCTGCAGTTGCAGGTGCTGCGGTTTCAGGCGCTGCAGTAGCAGGCGCTGCCGTTGCAGGCGCTGCAGTTGCAGGTGCTGCTGTAGCAGGCAGAGCAGTAGCAGGGGCTGCCGTCGGAGGTGCTGCAGTGACAGGAAGCGCAGTTCCAGACTGGCCACCAGTGGGGGCGGTAGTTGCCGTTGCTGCAGTGACCTGGGGGTGGGTTACAGGGGCAGGGGTGGTGGACAGTGGAGGCAAAGTATAGCGTGCCTGATCTGCAAGAAGAAGAAGAAGAAGAAGAAGAAGATCAGGAAGCGCAAGGCGCTGACTGACGATTTGATAGCGGTGATATTTCGGTTTTCAAGGTGATTGTAACCACACACACACAGAGTTCGTACAGGGCTGTCACCACACGAAGAAGCAAGTCCTGTGCATGCATGCGCACACGCACACACACACACGCACACACACACACACACACACATACACACACACACACACACACACACACATCTCTCTCTCTCTCTCTCTCTCTCTCTCTCTCTCTCTCTCTCTCTCTCAGACACACACACACTGCCACCACACTAGCACACACACATAAGTACACTCACACATGCATACATACGCGCACACAACACACACACACGCGCGCGCGCGCACACACACACACACACACACACACACACACACACACACACACACACACACACACACACACACACACACACACATTGCGCGCGCGCGCACGCGCACACACATCATCAACAAACATCTGGAGAACATACACACCAGTTCGTAACAGAACAGTTGAACTATCAGAATTCTTCAAGACAGATACATCTAGGCTGTGCTCAGGATGCCAGCCAATCCATCTGATCTATCATCCATGGAAAAACAGTCCAACATCAGTCACTAACATTACAACACGTACACGAAACGCCAGGTGAACTGATCCCCACGGAATGGACAGCTGGTCTCCATTCTGAACTATCTGTTCAATTTCACCAACGATTCGCATTGCATCGGACAGTACAAGGGGAGAATATCAGAGAAAGCAGTAGAAAAGAGCAATCTTCGTCATTGTTAGTCTGCAACAGCTCAATATGTCCTGCATTAACTCAACATATTCCTGTAATAGCTCAACATAATCCTGCAATAGCTCAACATAATCCTGCAATAGCTCAATATCATTCTGCAGCAGCAACCCAATCCTGCAATAGCTCAACATAGTCCATACTGCAATAGCTCCACACAATCCTGCAACAGCTCAACATAATCCTGCAATAGCTCAACATAATCCTGCATTCTCTCAAAGGTATCCTGCAATAGCTCGATAGATCCTGCAACATATCCCGCAGCAGCTTCATGCAGTCTTAATGGCTCTACGCTTCTTGTCTGTAATGCTGATAACTTATAGAGTCTGCTGAAATGCCACAGGGACAGTGAAGATCAGAGGATTCACTGTGCGTACTTCCTGTCCATAACACTGCTACCTTGCTGAACTGTGTCACGCCAGTGATGATGTAGGAATGTCCAACGATGGAGACGGCGGCATGTGTCTTCTTTCTGTACTATGGTACTATGGTAACTTTTAGGAAGCACCGCTGAACACTGATGACAACGGTGATAACCGCAGTGACCGTGGCGGACATTTTCTGTCTGTCATACCAGTCATTTCTCGGAGCTATTGCCGGATAATGACGACGACAGCAATGAATGATAAGGATACTGGCACAGATTTCCAGTCTGTAATACCAACAACTTCTTGGACTATTGCAGTGTGAGGGTGACAGTAAGTACAAATAAGTTATGGACATTACAATGCAGGAAATCTGTGCCGCTGTCACTATAGTGCCCATTGACGTCATCATCATTCTCTAATATCTCCTACACGTGAATGCCGCAGACAGAAAACTTTTACCACTGTCACTATGGACCTACTGACGTCACCATTATTCTCTGATTCCTCCTACACGTTATCAATGTCACAGACGGGAGACCTGTGCCACTGTCACAATAGTGTCCAAGGACGTCATCATCATTCTGTACTGTCTCCAACACGTTGTCAATGTCACGGACGAAAAAAAAAAAAAAAATCTGTGCCACGGTCACCATGGTGCCTACTGACGTCATCATCATTCTCTAATACCTGCTACACGTTATCAACGTCGCAGACAAGAAACTTGTGCCACTGTCACTATGGTCCTCATTGTCGTCATCATCATTATGATATCTTCTCCACGTTATCAATGTCACTGATGAAGAACAAAATCTGTGCCACTGTCACTATGGTCCCCCCCTGACGTTATCATCATTCTCTGGTATCTCCTACACGTTATCAATGTCACCGATCAAAAAAATCTGTGCCACTCTCACCATGGTCGACAGTGACGTCATCATCATTCTCTAATATCTGCTACACGTTATCAAAAGTCACAGACAGGAAAACCTGTGCCACTGTCACTATGGTTCCTAATGACGTCATCATCATTCTCTAATATATCTTCAACAAATTATAAGTGTAGCAGACGTGAAACCTGTGCCTCTGTCACAATGCTTCCCACTGTCATCAACATCCTCTGTACCTCATACTAAATATCTGCCTCAGGCGGAACGCCCGTGCAGTCGTCATGGCTGTCATCAATATTCTGTCACACTGTCCTCAAGTAACGACAGTATCACGGACTGTAAGCTGTGCCACCGTCAACATGTCATGGCCGTCTGTGCGCTACAGTCACCTTCCACCCACTTTAGGCCTACATCTTCAGAGGTTCTGAGCCCGGGCCGTTTCCCACAGCTAAGGTTCATATCAGATAAACGCAGCCAGCAATCGAGTTTCATCTCGCTCATGAAATGAATTCTGAGGACAGTCGCTCTGATCCATATTGCCGGCGTCACCACTTGAAAGACCCGCGCGATGACGGCACCCATTGTGGAACAAAGCGGTGTACATTACGTTCTTACAGTTTCAGACCTTAACGGACCTGCATGGCGTCATGTTCACCATCCTCACTCATCACCACAAGCAGTGACCTAAGTGGCAAGAACTCCTCCACATCCAACCTGTGGTGATTTCGTGTCAATTTCTTCAGTATTGGAGAGCTAGGCTGACGCCTTCTGGCAGGGCATGCTCACTTACTGTGGATCCTTTACCAAACCATTATTGTTGTCACTAGGGCACTCAGCAGATCGTTTCCTTAGTATTTAGGATCAATCAGGCACCTCTCAAATCATTCAATAACAATGCAGTGTCGCCTCTACCGGGTTGCCTTATGACGATCTGCTGTTAACCGTTTTCTATGGACTGCCGATGCAGATACTACCACGGGGTGTATGGAAAAGCCGGAACGACCGGCTCGAGATACGATTAAGGAAGTAGGATGAAAAAGAAATAATAAATAAAGAAGTCGAATAGTTCAATAACACAGTGCCACGGTTCTCAACAGTAACGATGTTACTTTAGCATATAGGATGCACACACTACGACTGGTCGGTGCGGTGAGGATAACACGCATTATGACTGCCCTTAACGACAGTTTTCGAGCATAAAATACAACATTAACCCATACGATAACACACACCATGGCTGATCTGAATGGCGACGATAACTTTAACATGTACGACAAGACACAGTACGACTGGTCTCGGCGTTGAAGACCGTTTAAACGCACACAATGATGCTGATCTCAGTTTAACACACATGAAAGTACATAGAAAGACTGATCTCAGCAATAAAGACCAGTTTAACACACATGATAACATATAGTAAGATTGATCTCAACGATAAAGACCAGTTTAACACACATGACAACACATAGTAAGATTGATCTCAACGATAAAAGACCAGATCTCAACGATAAAGACCAGTTTAACACACATGATGACACATAGTAAGATTGATCTCAACGATAAAGAAGACCAGTTAACACATATGAAACACATAGTAAAACCGATCTCAACGATAAAGACCAGTTTAACACACATGATGACATATAGTAAGATTGATCTCAACGATAAAGACCAGTTTAACACACATGATGACACATAGTAAAACCGATCTCAACGATAAAGACCAGTTTAACACACATGATGACACATAGTAAGATTGATCTCAACGATAAAGACCAGTTTAACACACATGATGACACATAGTAAAACCGATCTCAACGATAAAGACCAGTTTAACACACATGATGACACATAGTAAGATTGATCTCAACGATAAAGACCAGTTTAACACACATGATGACACATAGTAAAACTGATCTCAACGATAAAGACCAATTTAACACACATGGATGACACATAGTAAAACTGATCTCAACGATAAAGACCAGTTTAACACACATGATGACACATAGTAAAACTGATCTCAACGATAAAGACCAGTTTAACACACGCGATAACACAGAGTAAAACTGATCTCAACGATGAAAGACCACTTTAACACATGAAAACACAGAATAAGACTAATCTCAGCAATAAAGACCGGTTTTAACATACATGCTAACACAAGGCAAGTCAGATCCCAGCAATAAAGACAGTTTAACAAACGTAATCTCAGCTGTTGAGACCAGTTAACCTCGCATCACAAGGCACAGTGCGACTGATTTCAGTAGCAAGTCAGAGGCAACATCAAGACACAGAGAGCACACAGTATGTCAGACGTGCACACTGAGCATCATGTTAAGACACATGTTACACAGATTGTAAGTGATCGGCGCAGTGAAGACAACGTGAACACAAATAAGAACGCAGTATGATTCACCTCAAGTGACCCCAACGATAAGACATGATAGCTCGCAGTATGGTAACTCTGTACATTGAACACAACGCTAGCATACAGTTGGTCTGCGACGGCACGCTGCGCAATGTGTGTGTGTGTGTGTGTGTGTGTGTGTGTGTGTGTGTGTGTGTGTGTGTGTGTGTGTGTGTGTGTGTGTGTGTGTGTGTGTGTGTGTGTGCGTGTGTGTATGCGCGCATGTGTATGTGTGTGTGTGTATGTGTGTGTGTGTGTGTGTGTGTGTGTGTGTGTGTGTGTGTGTGCGTCTATGCATGTGTGTGTGTGTGTGCGTTTGTGTGGCTGCGCGCGCGTGTGTGTGCGTGCGTGCGTATGAACGCGCGCGCGCGTGCGCGCGCGCGTGTGTGTGTGTGCTACGCACATGTGTGTGTGTGTGTGTGTGTGTGTGTGTGCGCGCGCGCGCGCGCGCGCGCGCGCGCGCGTGTGTGTGTGTGTGTGTGTGTGTGTGTGTGTGTGTGCGTGCGTGCGTGTGTGTTTTCGTGTGTGTGTACGTGTGCAAACGTGCGTTGACACGAGCGCGCACACGCGTGTGTGCACGCGCGCATGTGCGTCTGTCTCTCTGTATGTGTCTGCGAGAGTTTGTCTGCATTCAGACTATCCCACTCATTCTGTATCTTGAACAGATTTATTCGCTAGATTCTGCTCTGGACTGAATTCTTGAAGGCGAACAGAGATAGATGTGAAACGCTCTGTATTGTTACTGCAAACATAAAGTTTTTACATGGATAAAGTAGCTGCCCTAATCATTGTTACAATAATAATGATAATAATTTTGATATCAGTAATAATAATATATAATAACAACAACAACAACAACAACAACAACAACAACAACAACAACAATGATAATAATGATGACAGCAAAGGTAATAGTGACCTCTAGATTTTACTCTGGAGTGAATTGTGTCATAAGGTGAGCATAGATAAATGTGGATCCCAGCATTGTTACTGTAAACGTATAGTTTTTTCCATGGATAAATTAGCCGCCCCAACTATTGTTATGTTAATAATTGTAATTTTTATGTCAATAATGATGATGATTATGATGATAGTGACAATGACAATAGTAATGATGATGATGATAATAATAACAATAACTACAATAATGATAATAATAGTTGTAATAATAACAATAACAGTAATCGGTAGATTCTATTCTGGATTGAAGTCTGTAATAAGGCGAGCATAGATAAATGTGGAATCCAATATTGCTACTGTAAGATTTTTGCATTGATGAATTAGCTACCCTCATTATCGTTACAATAAACAGTAATTGTAATAATAATAATAATAATGAAAGAAAATAATAATGATGATGATGATGACGATGGCTATGATGATAATGATGATGATGATAATGAAGATGGACAGAAAAATGAGATGAGGTCTAAAGCGGGCGCGCGCGCGCGCGCACACACACACACACACACACTCTCTCTCCTCTCTCTCTCTCTCTCTCTCTCTCTCTCTCTCTCTCTCTCTCTCTCTCTCTCTCTCTCTCTCTCTCTCTTTTCTCTCACACACTCTCTCTCACAAACTCTCTCTCTCTCTCTCTCTCTCTCTCTCTCTCTCTCTCTCTCTCTCTCTCTCTCTCTCTCACGCACTTGATACGTACAATATGCAAGTTTTCGCCAGCATTTGTTGCATTTCTGAGTCAGCTTGACTATTGCCTCATCAAAGTCCTCAGTGTCTTCCGATAGTACAGCAAGTTGAAAATGAAGCGACGGGTCCTGTTGCTGCTGCTTGAATAGAACTTGAGCTCACGTCTTTGCCGCAGTGCCCGTTTGTCATCATAGCTGTCATCCTCATCCTCTTCAGGCTCCTCCATATCATCGTCACCCTCATCCGTCTCTTGTGAAGCGCTACTGGCTATTTGGCGGTAGGCATTCAGTTCTGTTGTCTGAGACAGACACAGATGATTGGTATTTAAAACAAAACAACAAGAGAGAGAGAGAGAGAGAGGGGAGAGAGAGAGAGAGAGAGAGAGAGAGAGAGAGAGAGGAGAGAGAGAGAGAGAGTGAGGAGAGAGAGAAAGAAAAAGAGAGAGAGGACAGACAGACAGACAGACAGACAGACAGGACAGACAAACAGAGAAAGAATGACAATGGAAAATATCATATTGTCCATTCAGCAATTAAAACCCTTTAGACAGGGGGGGGGGGGGGGGGGGGGGGGGGGGGGGGGGGGTTTTGAAGCTTACTCAGTAAAATCGATCTCGCACCTCACTCCTCCCTTCTCCCTCCCGCCACCCCTCGCTCACAATTTATTCTGACAGCTTCCTCCCTCCCTCGCCCCTCCCCCATCCCGATGCCACCTTTAATCCCCCCCCCCACCCCCACCCCCGCCCCTTTATCTCTCTCATTCACACTCTTACACACATACAGGCATATGACAGCGGATCGACAAAACATTTCAATGATTAGATATATCACCAGTGTTGAGAGAGAGAGAGAGAGGAGTGAGAGCGAGAGGAGAGAGAGGGAGATGGAGAGAGAGAGAGAGAGGAGAGAGAGAGAGGAGAGATGATCGAGCAAGACGGAGAGAGGAGAGGAGAGAGAAGGGGCAATCTTATGAATTCTGACAATGAATTCGATGCGATATAGATGGAGAGAGGGAGTCAGGGAGATTGAGGATTGGAGATGGGGAGCCTTGTGAGAGAGAGAGAGGGGGAGGAGGAGAGAGTAGAGAGAGAGAGAGGAGAGAGAGAGAGAGAGAGAGTGAGAGAGAGAGGAGGAGAGAGAGAGAGAGAGAGAGAGAGAGAGAGAGACAGAGAGAGTGGAGAGGAGGGAGAGGGGAGAGGAGAGAGAGAGCGTGGAGGAGCTTATTTGTGCCACTTCGAGGATGAAGGAGAGAGCAATCCAGCCCAGAGAGAGAGAGGAGAGAGAGAGGAGAGAGGAGAGAGAGAGGAGATGATGAGAAGTGAGAGGAGAGGGAGGGAGGGAGAGACAGAGAGAGGAAGGAGACAGCGAGACGTGGATGAGAGAGAGAGAGAGAGAGACCGACTGGAGGATGAGTGTGAGGATGATCTAGATTTCAGGAGGGAGGGAGAGGAAGCGAGCCCCTGAGAGGGCGGAGGATGAGAGAGAGTCAGAGTAACGAGAGAGAGGAGAGAGAGGGAGAGAGACAGCTTCTTCTCCCTGAGAGGAGGAGAGATGAGGAGGAGAGGAGAGAGAGAGAGGGAGAGGAGAGAGAGGCAGTGAGGAGATCGAGAGAGAGAGAGAGGAGAGCTGAGGATTTGAGAGAGAGAGAGAGGAGAGGGGAGGATCAGATAAGAGATGGAGAGGAGCGGAGAATCGAGCACTGAGAAGCGAGGGCAGAGGAGATGAAGAGGGAGAGTGAGGAGATGAGAGAGATAAGTTTATTTGTGCAGGATCAATCCAGCCCAGAAACCTTCCACAACACAGCGAGACGTTGCACTGTAAGCTGATCTTACCTTCAATCTGTACATTCTGACAATGAATTCGATGACATATTTCATACTCACGTTCTTGATCCATGTCACATTGAAGTCAGACTTCTCTCCCTTGTTTGCTTCTTTCGGTCAATCCTTCTAAGGTCTCTCATATACACTGAGCAGTTAAAACATGTCTTGCCTGTGTATGAGGGTTCGGTCACCGCATGAACAAGAAAGTCAAGTGGATATTTACTGATCTTGACACTCTGAATGCGGAGCACAAGTCTTCTGCTCTCCACACTGTCCTCTTTTGCTTTGAGCAGTCTTTTTAAGAACTGATTCGACCGGAAGAGAGAGAGAGAGAGAGAGAGAGAGAGAGAGAGAGAGAGAGAGAGAGAGAGAGAGAGAGAGAGAGAGAGAGAGAGAGAGAGGAGAGAGAGATTAGAAATTCGACGTATTTGGTCATTTATCTCCTGCCTTCTGCTTGGAGAGGTTGTGCCATTTCAGGCAGGAGTTTGGTCTGTGATCTACAATGCCAGACATAAAGTTATACAGCAAGCCTGCCATAACTTGCTCTGGTTCATTTGTCTCCGTAACCTCACACTCTGCCTCATGAGCTCTTCAGTGACTTTGGTGTGCGCAATGCAATATTTTGGGGGGGGGGGGGGGGGGGGGGGGGGGGGGGGGGGGGAGGTAGAGACTACACGGAACTTTCTCATGGTATCAAAAGTCAGTACGGCTGGCGAGGTGCTCCCCAGGAATGAATACCGACCGGCACTGACCCCTACCTCAGGACAGCCCCTAGCTAAGTTTAAAAGGGACAGTTTGCAGAGCTCCCTTCTGAATAATGCCATGGAGGAAGCCTCGACCACCGTAGCTGGTAGAGCATTCTAGACTGGGGGGGGGGGGGGGGGGGGGGGGGGGAGGGGGGAATGAAGCTTATCTGTGAATGTGTTGGTCCTGACCGCGATCTGACGGAATGTGATATCGTGACTGGGTCTGGTTCTTGCAGTGGCTGGGAGAGGAGTGGGCGATAAAAGGAGGGGGTGGGGGATGAGGGGTAGGAATGTATGGGACGGATAGTTCTGGTGGTTAAGGACAGGGGACCTTTAAACCCATGATCAGTGTTCCAATGCTGATGTTGGGGCAGACGCCTGTATTCGTGTACTTCAGTTGCCTGCAAGGCGCTGATGGTCGACTTGAACCTGCAACCTTCAAACAGTGTCGGCGATTGACACTGTGCCCACTGTGTACAACAGCCCTCTTTCCTGCTGTGCACTTCGCCCCACATTGTGACAAAGGCCTGGGTTCATTGGCTGCTGACTGGGATCTGGTTCAGAATGTCCCTGTGGTGGCAGGTCGATTTCACGGGAGAACCTGGTATGGTAAATACCTCCCCCCCCTTCCCATTCTCTTGTGTTTGGTGTGAAAAGGTGTTTTTAAAATGCAGAATTACATGCTGATAATTTTGTAGTGCATTGTAATCCAATCAGGTGGACTATTATTGTTCGGCAAAGGGAGATAATTTCGCCTTACTGAGGCCATTATGTACCATTCCACTGGTGGTTGTAGTTTTCAGAAGTGGATGGCTATTACATTGCATCTGGATTTTGCGCCAAAGAGATTAACGTTATATTTTTAACTGGAAAGTTTTGTTTGAAGACACTCAAAAGAAGAAGTAAACAAAGAAAAAAAGTATAAAGTCTGCAAATCATATGCTTTCACGTCTTTATTTGACGAAAGCTAACATTTCTGCGTGAAGGTTTTATATAATTCTTTGCAAAAATTGCTTAAATACTTCGCGTTAATTTACTCCTACTGTACAAAGCAATATTACTCTAATGTACTCCAATTTTATGGACATTTGCTCGCATTACTTATGTGAGACTGTTATGTTAACTGTGTAAAATTGATTACTCTTGGATATATTTCAATCAACAAACGGTACGGGTCTGTTGCGATCTTGTCGTTGTCGTTTTGCTTTGTTTTCACGTGGAGAGGGGGGTGTGAAGTGCTGCCGGCCTAAAGTGATGGGGGGGGGGGGGGGGGGGGGGGGGGTCTCCAACATGAATTAGATGAAAGAACGCCGAGAACAAAGATGATCCGTGCTGTTATCCCTTAATTCAGCATAACCGACACAGCTGAGCTTTAAATCGAGGTCTTTATCATAAATTGGCAACAGGCTGTATCACCGGAAACATAAAACATCATCATTACCGTCCATTTCCATTGCAAATTCTACAGTCTGTGTTCTGTCTTTTGCACTGCATGCCAGATGTTAGGCTCGTCTGTTCTTGGAAGGGTTATTGCTTAGAAATCATGTCAGAATCTGTTTGTCGTAAGGACTGCTACTTAGAAATTATGTCAGATCTGTTTCTTAGAAGGACTGTTACTTTGAAATTGTGTCAGGATCTATTTCTTGGAAGCACTGTTACTTAGATATCATGTCAGGATCTGTTTCTTGGAAGGACTGTTATTTAGAAATTATGTCAGGATCTGTTTCTTGGAAAGGGCTGTTACTTAGATATCGTGTTAGGATCTGTTTCTTTGAAGGGTTGTTACTTAGAAATCGTGTTAGGATCTGTTTCTTGGAAGGGCTGTGTTACTTAGAAATCATGTGTTAGGATACTTTTCTGTTGGATGGGTTATTTCTTAGAAATCATGTCAGATCTTATGTCTCTTGCAGAGGTTGTTACTCAGAAATCATGCGAGGTTTCTGTGTCCCTTGGACAGGTTGTTACGCAAATCATCATGTCCAGATCTTCTGTCCTTTGGAGAGTTGTGACAAAAAAATGTATGCCAGGATCTTCTGTCACTGGACGGGTTGTTACACATAAATCATGTCAGGATCTTCTGTCCTTTGGACGGATTGTTACATAGAAATAATTATGCTATGATTTCCTGTCCTTTTAACGGATTGTTACATAGAAATAATTATGCTAGGGATCTTCTGTTCTTTGGACGGATTGTTACATAGAAATAATTATGGTAGGATCTTCTGTCCTTTGGACGGATTGTTACATAGAAATAATTATGCTAGGATCTTCTGTCCTTTGGACGGATTGTTGCATAGAAACAAATTATATGCAGGATCTTCCTGTCCTTTGGACGGATTGTTATATAGAAAAAATTATGCCAGGATCCCCTGTACTTTGGACGGATTGTCACATAGAAATAATTATGCCAGGATCTCCCTGTCCTTTGGACAGCTTGTAGTCTAAAAACACGAGCGGCTTCCAGTTTCCCTTGAAAAGATTATTAGTGGGAATCATGTCAAGCTCTGAATCATCTCCGATTCTTCTGTCCGTTTGAAGAGTTGTCACTTGTCTGTCCACATAGATCGCCCCTCCCTTCCTTTCCACTCTACCCCGCCATCGGCTGGGCTGTAAACATTATGACTTGAAGAGGCTCATCTGTCCACTATAAGGGCTGCTACTTAGAAAGCATGCTCGCTCTTCTGTCCTTTTGAAGGGCCATTATTTCGAAATCACGTCAAACTCTTCAGTTCTTGGAAAGAGGTGTTGTGTTGGAAACCGTCAGTATGTTCTGCTTTTCTTTTCGCCTTTTTGGCAAATAGATGGCCACACTATGAGGATGATTTGTTTCTCTTTTCCAGCCTCTCCACACCCCATCACACCCCTCTTCGCCGTTTTCTTTTTGTTTTCTCTGTTGCTATTTGTCTTCAGTTCTTTCTCTGTGGCTGTCATCTCACGCCACACCGTTGGATCCATACACGGTCATTTTGTGTCTTGTCGTGGCAGCCCCATAGTACTGGAAGCTGTCTGTATTGGTGTTGCAGGAACTACAAGTCTGATGAGTCACTTCGATGGTGTTCAGTGATGCCTGGCCACTGTTTCCAGCGAACAGCGCGAGTCGGTCCATCTACTGACGACGAGAACTGCCTTGTCACAAAGCCAGCGGGAATGTGTGTCTCCCCTCTGGGTAAAGACTGCAGTCGCAGTCAGACTTTTGTCCGAGATGTCGGGCCCCCAGCCTTCACGGGCCATGCTTGGCTCTTAAAGACCGAATGACGTCACGACTGTGTGAAACTACAGCCGCGTGCCGTGAACAGTCCTGCATAGGACTTTGAAATGCAGAAGTTAACGTAGAGCCAGAGAGGT
>JADBJO010000093.1:967500-972500 GCA_016801955.1 Conus betulinus | reverse complement strand
AACAAGATACTATCGCAGATATATCACTCTAAGAATATGAAAAAAATTACGTATGATTCTTGCGGTAGATGAACTGACGACCAGCACTCAGTTCAAAAGAGATGGTGCAATAAAACGAAAAGAATAGGCCATATGTCGCGGCGTTGTGGAGATCGGCCTGAGTTGATAATGTCGGGCAGACGTCATATTGCAATTTGTCACGAGCTGCACCTTCATTGACCGGTGGCACATTGCTTGGCAGGAATAATGGCAGCAGCTAGCTTTGAGGTGTGACTGCATCCGACCTGCATGTGGCCTCATTTTCTCCCACAAAAACAAAAACATATGTAAACAGTGTGACCGCCAGCGACTGCAATAAACGTTTGCATCGGAACTCAGCGAGTAACAGACGGCCTTGGTATTCTGAGAGGAATGGGGAGAGGTGCACAGGAAAGGGTGGACACGTATCCTATCATGAATCCCTAAGAGTATTCTAAGTGACACAGTGGAGGGTGGAGTATCTAGCGGTGAGTCCCTGTTCAAAACCATCCTACTGGACACACTTGAGGCTGGTGGACATGTACTTCACCAAGAATCAATCTCTCCGAACAGTTCTAGTAGTAGTGGATGGGGAACATGGAGTGTTCTACAGGACGATAAGAGGGGAAACATAGACTGTTCTACAGGACAGTGGATGGGGAGCATAGACTGTTCTACAGGGCAATAAGAGGGGAACGTAGACTGTTCTACAGGACGATAAAGAGGGGAACATAGACTGTTCAACAGGACAAAAAAGAGGGGAACATAGACTGTTCTACAGGACGATAAAGAGGGAACATAGACTGCTCTACAGGACAGTGGATGGGGAACATAGACTGTTCTATACAGGACGATAAAGAGGGGGAATATAGACTGTTCTACAGGACAATAAAGAGGGGAACATAGACTGTTCTACAGGACGATAAAGATGGGGAACATAGACTGTTCTACAGGACAATAAAGAGGGGAACATAGACTGTTCTACAGGACGATAAAGAGGGGGAACATAGACTGTTCTACAGGACGATAAAGAGGGGGAACATAGACTGTTCTACAGGACGATAAAGAGGGGAACATAGACTGTTCTACAGGGCGATAAAGAGGGGAACATAGACTGTTCTACAGAACAATACAGAGGGGGAACATAGACTGTTCTACAGGGCAATAAAGAGGGGGACATAGACTGTTCTACAGAACAATAAAGAGGGGGAACATAGACTGTTCTACAGGGCAATAAAGAGGGGAACATAGACTGTTCTACAGGACGATAAAGAGGGGACATAGACTGTTCTATAGGGCAGTAGAGGGGGGAACATAAACTGTTCTACAGGGCAGTAGAGGGGTAAACATAGACTGTTCTATAGGGCAGTAGAGGGGGGAACATAGACTGTTCTACAGGGCAGTAGAGGGGGAACATAGACTGTTCTACAGGGCAGTAGAGGGGGCAACATAGACTGTTCTACAGGGCAGTAGAGGGGTAAACATAGACTGTTCTACAGGGCAGTAGATGGGGAACATAGACTGTTCTGCAGGACAGTAGAGGGGGCAACATAGACTGTTCTATAGGTCAGTAGAGAGGGGAACATAGACTGTTGTACAGGGCAGTAGATGGGGCAACATAGACTGTTGTACAAGGCAGTAGAGGGGGGGGAACATAGACTGTTCTACAAGGCAGTAGAGGGGGCGACATAGACTGTTCTACAAAGAAGTAGGGGGAACATAGACTGTTCTACAGGGCAGTAGAGGGGAGAACTTAGAGTGTTCTACAGGTCAGTAGAGAGGGGGACATAGACTGTTCTACAGAGCAATAAAGAGGGGAACACAGACTGTTCTACAGGGCAGTCGAGGGGGGGAGCATAGACTGTTCTACAGGGCAGTAGAGGGGAACATAGACTTTTCTACAGGGCAGTAGAGAGGGAACATAGACTGTTCTACAGAGCAATAAAGAGGGGAACATAGACTGTTCTACAGGGCAGTAGTAGAGGGGGGAGCATAGACTTCCTACAGGGCAGTAGAGGGGGAACATAGACTGTTCTGCAGAGAAATAAAGAGGGAACATAGACTCTTCTAAAGGGCAGTAAAGGGGGGAACATAGACTGTTCTGCAGAGAAATAAAGAGGGAACATAGACTCTTCTACAGGGCAATAAAGAGGGGAACATAGACTGTTCTACAGGACAGTGGATGGGGACATAGACTGTTCTACAGGGCAATAAAGAGGGGAACATAGACTGTTCTACAGGGCAATAAAGAGGGGAACATAGACTGTTCTACACAGGGCAATAAAGAGGGGGACATAGACTGTTCCACAGGGCAATAAAGAGGGGAACATAGACTGTTCTACAGGTTAGTGGAAGGGGGACATAGACTGTTCTACAGGGCAATAAAGAGGGGAACATAGACCTGTTCCACAGGGCAATAAGAGAGGAAACATAGACTGTTCTACAGGTTAGTGGAAGGAGAACATAGACTGTTCTACAGGGCAGTAGTAGAGGGGAGCATAGACTGTTCTACAGGGCAGTGGAGGGGGAACATAGACTGTTCTACAAGGCAATAAAATGGGAACATAGACTGTTCTACAGGGCAATAAAATGGGGGACATAGACTGCTCTACGGGGCAATAAAATGGGGAATATTGACTGTTCTACAAGGTTATAAAGAGGGGAACATAGACTTTTCTACACGGCAATAAAGAGGGGAACATAGACCGTTCTACAGGGCAATAAAGAGGGGAACATAGACTCTTCTACAGGGCAGTGGAGGGGGGAATATACACTGTTCTACAGGGCAGTAGAGGGAGAACATAAGACTGTTGTACTGGGCAGTAGAGGGGAACGTATACTGTTGTACAGGGCAGTGGAGGGTAACATAGACTGTTCTACAGGGCAGTGGAAGGGGAACATAGACTGTTCGACAGGCAGTGGAACGGGAACATAGACTGTTCTACAGGGCAAACGACTGAAAATCGCGGCAGCTTTTCAGTCGGCTCTACCCAGGTGGGCAGCCCGTTCTGTAATTAAAGTGTGGATCGTAAAGCGCTTGGTCTCAAACCAAGGACAACCGCTATATAAGTACTGTTGTTAATAAAGAATAATAATAATGATAATGATAATGATAATAATAATAATAATAATAATAATAATAATGATGATGATGATGATGATGATGATGATGATGGTTTAAAGGCTCGCCAATATTTACTGATCCGGGGTTGTAAAACGGAGGAAGGGTGTACTCCCATGGAGGCCGATACCTGGAGAAAAACGGAGAAGCCCTCAGTGAAGATGTACACCGCTTGTCCTCATCAGAACATTGGTTCTCTCGTCCAGACACCTCTGATGTTGTCATTCACATGCTGCCTCTTTTTTATCTTTATTACCCAGGTGAACTGACGTTCTGAACGATCCTCGATTGTCTACTACGCTGAAAGATTGATTTTTGAGATAAACTATACGTCCTATGAAACAGTTACTATGCTGAAAGATTGATTTAGGATATAAACTATACGTCCTATGAAACAATTACTATGCTGAAAGATTGATTTAGGATAAAACTATATGTCCTATGAAACAATTACTATGCTGAAAGACTGATTTAGGATATAAACTATACGTCCTATGAAACAATTACTATGCTGAAGATGATTTAGGAGACTGAACCCTAGCATTGAGGAGGATCCATCGGTGATAACAAAGCTGTATGCTAAACAACTGCTGACGAAAATCAGCATGATCTCAAACTGGGTTCTGAATTCCCATAAAGCTTTCTGAGCGAAAAAAAAAGTAGAACGAAGGAGCGAAAGTGAAATAAATTGATTCAACTGGATCGTTTTGGGTGGAATCGCTTGTCCGTCTGGCACACACGAGTCACAGACTACTCCCCCCCCCCCCCCCTCTCTCTCTCTCTCTCTCTCTCTCTCTCTCTCCTTCTCCTTAGAAACTCTTCCATCTACTCCTCAATAACATCACCATCATCACACACATACATACAAACACGCACGTGCGCCCCCCCCCCCCCCCCCCCCCCCCCCCCCCCCCCCCACACACACACACACACACACACACACACACACACACACACACACACACACACACACACACACGTCCTATCCTGTTTTACTCACAATGACTTTCTCCTACCCTCAGCAAAGTCATTTTTCTCCCTTTATTTCCTTCCAGAGAATGTTACGAAGCACAAAGCAGGATCGAGGCGACATCTAGTGGAGAAGATAGATTGACGTTTGTCGTGTGGCAGCCGGCGGTAATAACTAGGATGGTTTTGCATGGTGACACTGACGAGGCCTAACCCTAAACTGCCGACGGCGTACCTTATCTCTGCTTGATGAAAAGAGGGAATGAGGTGCAGATTGATAGTTATTGACTTATGTCCACATGTTGCATTAGGTCACACAGCTGAAAGCCAAGACAATAACAAATACCGCTTGTTTATTACACTCTGCACCACAGCACAGCCCCCCCCCCCCCCCCCCCCCCCCTCCCCCTTTCCCCTGCCCATTTTCATTCTTTTTCTTTTAATCACCTGCAGCACCTTAGAACAGATATGAACAAATTAAGACACGTCGTTTGAATCGTGCGTGCGCATAACACACATAGGCACAGACGCCTTCGCGCGCGCGCGCGCGCGCGCGTACACACACACACACACACACACACACACACACACACACACACACACACACACACACACACACACACACGTTTGCTCGGTTTAAAAGAATAATGTCGACATAGACAAAAATAAGAAAAGACGGGCGCCCACAGAAGACCTTACAGACTTCGGCTGTTTTGTATTAAATGTGTAGAAGCAGCGAAAGCAAGAACTGAAACTTGCCGGTAATGTAATCGAGTGCCTCTTCTCAGTCTGGCTAACATCCGGTGCAGATTTCTTTTTTCAATGTCATATACTGAACGAGATCATGCAAATAAGCTTCCTTACAACCGACACCTGAAGTATTCTAGTAGCC
>JADBJO010000093.1:955000-962500 GCA_016801955.1 Conus betulinus | reverse complement strand
ATGGTAGAACACTGTCTCCTGTGAGAATTTATTGTAGGGCATTCTATATTCTAGAAATCTGTGGGACCGTGTGTGCACTTGTGGGACATTGTTGCTGAACGTTGTCATTTTAGTACATTGCTGAGGGAAATTGTCTGTCGTGGGACATTGTTGTAAAACATTGTGTGTTGCAGAATATTCTTGTGGGACATATATGAAGGACATTGTGTCTTGTGAAACACTGCGTTTTTGTGAGAAATTGTTGAAGGGCATTATCTGTCACAGAGCATTGTAGGACATTGGTGTGGGCCATCGTCTGTTCTATATAGCATTGTCTGGTGCGGGGCATTGTTTCTGGATATTAAAGAACACTGGGATATGTTCTGTAGATGATATTGATGAAGAAAATCGTGAAATAACATACTGTTGTGGGACTATAAGAAACCATCTGTTGTCGGACATTCCGAGTTCCGTTGTGGGGTATTGTCGAGAGACGTTGTGTGATTCGATTTGTAGCCGACAGTGGATGTGGTAAGACGTTATCTGCTTGGAATATTGTTCTTAGATACTGTTGTAGAACGGATGCAAGATATTACTATTGAGTAGATGGCATCGTTGTACAACAAATGTAAGACATTGTCGTGGGATAGATGTGGGACATCATCTGTTGTAGAACAGATGTCATATATTTCTGTGACAGATGTGGAGTACCGATGTCAGACAGACGCCGGACATGGTCTTAAGATACTTGTGGAACATGGCCCATTGTGGGATGTTTTTGTGGCACACTATCTCCGGAAGGATATTTTGCAAGAAATTATGGAACAAATCGGGGAGAATGTCACGGTAGAACATATCTGTGAGACTGTCGTGGATATCGACATTGTGCAGCAGTCTGTTGTGGGACACGTTTGTGGAACATTGTTCCAGGAGCATCTCGAAAAACCAACACTGTATAACAAAGTAGTCCGTGGAGTCCTTGCCGAATATCGGTATGGGATTTATAACTCACTGCTGTAGTACAGTCGTATGGCAATGACTCACAGCTGTTGAGCTTCTGGATAAAGCTTCAAAGCATGGCAGCTGAGCGAAGTATTATTATTAATTAATTAACCGCAAATAGTGATCTTCGAGTAGCCAACGTGGAAAGCAGTCCAACATCAAACGGCGATCTGTCTAACCACCATTACCATGACGGACCATCTGCAGCAGGCCTAACACTGATTACTGTTTGCCATGTGATAAAATGTTGTTTGAAGTAGAGTTTGAAGATATTTGGCCAATGTCTTAAAATTAGGAGCGTGTTCTATGTTAACACTTCTACAACCTTCAACCGCTGACCTCATTTTGTATCCAAACTTTGCCACACCACGTCTGGTCGTCACTTCCACAACAGATAAAAGTGCCCTTCACTCCCCACTCCTCTTCCCTCCCCCTTTCTCTCACTCAGCCTTAGCTGCTGTCTTAAAGTGGCAGTCATGTGGATCATGGTGCAGACGACACTGAAATGGACAGTTACTATTCTTCATGTAGGATTGTGCGCTCTCTGTCGACGATTCCTGCCGTCAAGACTAATAGCTCGGTACTTTACTACCCTTTGGATTTTCTTGTGTTGTCCCGTCTTACTAAACGTGACTCCGGAACAGATTGTCACTGTGCAGAACGAAATGTCACCCCAGCATACAACGGGTGAGAGTTGGTAATGGTGTTGCGGTACAAAATGTCACATTGGTGGTAGTTGGCTGACACCTTGTACTGGCAGGACACGTGTTGATGTCCATTTTGAAATAAACTGTAAGTGTATTATGTGAATGCATGGCAGGGGGTCCAGTCTCACGGTCAAGTTTTTGTCATACAGTGTACAATGTGAAGTAGGGAATTATAATGATCACACACGTCTACATCTTATCGCCAATGACGATGCTATTTCTACCATGTTAGAGACGCATCGTGATGGTGGCGGCAATATAAGCGGTAGTGGTGGTATAAGAAGGCAAGTCTAGTATTTGAGGTACCTGACTGTCCTTCACATTCTGATGTTGAAAGAGCGGCGACGACAAAGCAACCGATGTCATTAACAACGACGACTACAATGACGACTGTGATGACAACGACGACGACGTTGATGAACGTGATGATTATGATACAAATAATTCCATTGTACGACGTTGCACTAGACTTACATTGGCGGGTCTGTGTCCATTTAATTTTCTGGGGACGAATGATTCGGGAGACATTTACTTAAGCCTATGCTATCCTTGCTCCAGTATTGGCAATATTTTTTTCTAATATCTGATTTTGATTCTCTCTCTCTCTTTCTCTCTCTCTCTTGCTTGCTCGCTCGCGCGCTCGCTGTCTGGCTGGCTGGTTGGCTTAGTTGCTGATTCTGAATCTGACTATGATCAGCAGTTAGGCATATTCATCTTCCCTATTGCACCGAGTGCACCTAGATCACAAAATGCAAATGATCGATGAGACCTGACTCCAAACCGTACAGTCTCTAATGGTGACAATTTGTTCCGCAGTAACAATTGATATCTAACCTGCCGGTACAAAATGTCACCCGGGGTAACATTCTGCAATGGGTGACATTTTTGTGCAGCAACATCGGAAAAATACTGTTCTTTACCAAAATTCCATTGCATGAATTTATTTGAAACCATCGTGATTTCATTCCTTTTGTTTTCTGTTTAACTTCTGTCCCCAATGCATAAAGGATACAGTGTCAAGGATTTCTATCTTCCTAACAGGATGTCATAGTAAAATTGCAAACTTTTGCACGCTTGTGAATAACTTCACGGCTTTGGTTTGTGATCACTACGTTTCTCTTGGATACTAAAGTTTCACCTCATTTAATAGTCCTTAATTGTATGTATACACCTGCTGTGTTCCAAAAACTTTCAATCAATTCCTAAGTTTTCTGATAGTGCTCTGTGACCTAAAATGCACCATATTGTCTCATCGATCTCTTATAAAAAGAACATATTTGCCCATTTCTTATGGAAAAAGTTTCTCAGCAGTTTTGAGTTTTTCACTGTGTAATAATGGTTCAGCGATTAATTCCTGTTCGCTTGGAGCCACTCGTTTACAGCACTGTGAGCATCCTGAAGAAACACTTAAAAAAAAACTATTGGGTTTGATTCTCAAAAAACGACTCTGTCCATAACAGTATAATTTATTTTATTTCTGGATATTATGGGTGAATTATTAGTGACCACTTTGTCTTATGGTGTACATGTTTTTTAATCCAGGGAACAAATTTAAAAGAAAAATTACTGTTACGCCGAACGTAAGAGACAAAAAAATGTACGACAAAAACCAACGCGTTTCGACCGCATTGGTCTTCTTCAGGCAAGCCAAGCAACACTCAAGACAATGAACAGAAAGAACGAACAATCACTTATCTCCGCAAATTTGGCGCAGAATGGATGTGGAATGAAAACGAGGCTGCTGGGAAGGAGGCAATACGAGTTAAAACAACAATGATGATAATAATAAGATAATAATAATAATCGTGAAGATGATGATGATGAACAT
This sequence comes from Conus betulinus, assembly GCA_016801955.1. Taxonomy (NCBI): domain Eukaryota; kingdom Metazoa; phylum Mollusca; class Gastropoda; order Neogastropoda; family Conidae; genus Conus; species Conus betulinus. Next base: position 958,984 of record JADBJO010000093.1, on the reverse strand, counting down.
ATCGAAAAGTAAGTGTATTACAGAGAGGATTACTGCCACGTTTAGTAACAATTTCATGATAGTGGTTGTAGTGTTAAATAATGGCTACACGGACAGATGGGGAGAAAGGATAGGGATAGTCGACTCTGCATAGTTGTGTGGTGGCAACAGTAATATTGGCAATAATGATGATGATGACGATGATGATGATGATGATGTGATGATGATGATGATGATGATGATGATGATGTTGATGATGGTGATGATGATGAGATGATGATGATGATGATGATGTTAATGATAATGATAATGATACTACTACCACTACTATACCTACTGTAAAGGGTACGATTCTACCCAGCCTTTGAGACAGAGAGTTGTAGTGGTTAACCCCTTAAACGCGGGATAGAATCGCAGTGAGGGGCAGCCTAGCTGGTAGGCTGGAATGCCAGTTAAGAGGCTGGTCAGTCAGCAGACAAGTTGCCAACGGCTGGTCTGGGCAGCCTGGTTTTGGAGAGACAGCCATTAGACTTCAGCCACATCGTAATTGGTGTCGCCTTGGCTGAGGGGCTCTCGACAGCCTCCCTTTGACCATGGCTGGTCTGGATGGTTTGGTCCGGGAGACTGAGTATAAGCTGAGGTGGACTTGAGATTTTAGGTAAACATCTTTTAGGTGGGATGCTGGACTTTGCTCTAGGTACAAAGTCTGAAGGGTCTGTTCCTCTGCACTTCTACAAATCCAGCCACTTACATGGTGGTCGGCCCAGTTGGTTGTCGGACCCTATGGGATAGAATGTTCGTTGAAGAGCAGCCCACAAAGGCCAGATCCTAGGCACTTAAGACGCTTGTAGTCGTTCTATTGTGACGCAGACCACAATAGACTTTCTCGAAAGATCTTGTTCAAAGGGGATGGAAGGCCTATATACTCCCAGCGTTCTGGCTCTGAGATCATTTCTTCACTGCGCAGAGTGGGGTGAAGGCTGTGACGCTGTTCAGGGTTTTTGTGAATGTAAAGGGCTGAGTAAACAACTGCCATTGTTGGCCGGGGTGTAGGCCTAACAGGTGACACGTGGAGCCATAGCGTGTAGCACGCACTGTCCTGAGGTCGGTGGTTTGGTTATGGTTGGTTCAATCCAACCATGATTTAAAATAAAAAGAGAGAGAGGAAACCAACGAGCTGGTGTTGGTGTGGAAGTTGATGTGTCAACTCGCTCTCTCCCCTATCTCCTACCCCTCTTCCCTCCTTATCTCCAATCCACCACTACCCTTACACTACTACTAATGATTATGAAATAATGAAATATATAAAAAATAATAATGATGATGATGATGATGATGAGAGAAGGAGGGAAGAGGCAGGAGCAACGAAGAGAAGGAGGAGAATACAGATTATTGGGGAAGGTAGAATCTAAGAAGTATATAAATAGCTATAGTAATAATCATGGCAGTAATGATACAGGAGATTGAAAGTATGGTACGTTGGAAGGTAAGAAATATGCTAGTGCACAATAGTAATATTGATAATTCTAGTAAAGTATAACAGTTGATGTAGATGTTGATGTAGATCTTCATACTGACCATTGTGGCTTTTGATGAGAGGGTTGGAGGAGGGAGAGGCACGGTGGATGCCCATTGATGCTTGAACGACGTCATTACCTCTAATTGATCTCTCTGTCAAGGCATCAAAGAGCAAGACTCGTGTTTTTGGATGAAATGCCCCCGATTCAAAGAGCGGCTGCCGTCAGAAACACAGTCCACGCCTATTACCATGCCCGCCTTGACCAGTGAACCTGATCTATGCCCGCCTTGACCGGTGAGCCTGATCTATGCCCGCCTTCACCAGTGAGTCTGATCTATAACCGCCTTGACCTGTGAGCCTGATCTATGCCCGCTTTGACCAGTGAGCCTGATCTATAACCGTTTGACCAGTGAGCCTGATCTATGCCCGCTTTGACCAGTGAGCCTGATCTATGCCCGCCAACAAGTCAAGTCAAGTCAAGTCAAGTAAACTTTATTATCTCAATTTGAGAAATTAATTTGTGGTCACACACATTCACACAGCAAATAAACAATAATTTAGCCACATTACCATTTTCTCACATATGACATACATTCATATAGAGAATTTGGATTTCAATTAAACATCTTCTCGGTTCATGAAATCAATGGACAGGGGAATAAAACTTTGTTTAAATCTGACACTTCTGCACATACTGATTTGCAAGAACGTGGGTCTGGTCACACGTAATCTTCTTCGCTTTACAAACAACACGGCACCTGTATAGCTCACTCAGACTTTTTTGTCTCTCACCAACGATTTTTCCTCCCACGTTCACCACTTTCTCAAGCACATTTCTGCTCTTCACAGTCAACCCACCATACCAACACATAAATGAGAAAGTTAGAACAGATTCCAAGAAGCATGAATAAAATGTCCGAAGAATGTCAGTATTCACATGAAATGATCGCAGCTTGCGAAGACAATATAATCTGGTTTGACATTTTTTGTGGACATACTCAACATGGGATTTAAAATCAGCTTATTATCTATAAAAGTTCCTAAATATTTGTATGATTCAACACGTTCTACTTCAGCACCTTTGATAAAAAGTGGTGGTACAGCTTTTGGATTCTTCTAAAAATCAATCAACATTTCTTTCGTTTTTGTTACATTCAGATCAAGATAGTTATGATCGCACCAGTCAACAAATCTTTGAAGCTCCTTGAAGTAAACAGAATCAGAGTTGGAGAGATCCACAAGTGCTGAGTCATCTGAATATTTAATGTACAAAGTTGAATCATTTCCTGAACAATCATTTGTGTACAGAGTAAAAAGCACTGGTGATAAAACAGTACCCTGGGGTGCACCAGTTGAAATGACTCTGGAAGACGAAACAACACTTTGATATCGAACAGACTGTGTCCTCTGTGTAAGAAAATCAATTATCCAAAGAATGAGCTTGTTACCCACATTTATGTTAATGAGTTTCTTTGCCATCAGATGTGGTTGTATGGTGTTGAATGCTGATGAGAAATGAGCCTGATCTATGCCCGCCTTGACCGGTGAGCCTGATCTATGCCCGCCTTGACCAGTGAGCCTGATCTATAACCGCCTTGACCGGTGAGCCTGATCTATGCCCGCCTTGACCAGTGAGCCTGATCTATAACCGCCTTGACCAGTGAGCCTGATCTATAACCGCCTTGACCGGTGAGCCTGATCTATGCCCGCCTTGACCGGTGAGCCTGATCTATGCCCGCCTTGACCGGTGAGCCTGATCTATGCCCGCCTTGACCGGTGAGCCTGATCTATGCCCTCCTTGACCAGTGAGCCTGATCTATGCCCGCCTTGACCAGTGAGTCTGATCTATAACCGCCTTCACCAGTGAGCCTGATCTATAACCGCCTTGACCAGTGAACCTGATCTACGCCCGCCTTGACCAGTGAGCCTGATCTATAACCGCCTTGACCAGTGAGCCTGATCTATAACCGCCTTGACCAGTGAGCCTGATCTATAACCCTTGACCGGTGAGCCTGATCTACGCCCGCCTTCACCAGTGAGCCTATAACCGCCTTGACCAGTGAGCCTGATCTATAACCGTTTTGACCAGTGAGCCTGATCTATAACCGCCTTGACCAGTGAGCCTGATCTATGCCCGCCTTCACCAATGAGCCTATAACCGCCTTGACCAGTGAGCCTGATCTATAACCGCCTTGACCGGTGAGCCTGATCTACGCCCGCCTTCACCAGTGAGCCTATAACCGCCTTGACCAGTGAGCCTGATCTATAACCGCTTTTTGACCAGTGAGCCTGATCTATAACCGCCTTGACCAGTGAGCCTGATCTATAACCGCCTTGACCGGTGAGCCTGATCTACGCCCGCCTTCACCAGTGAGCCTATAACCGCCTTGACCAGTGAGCCTGATCTATAACCGCTTTGACCAGTGAGCCTGATCTATAACCGCCTTGACCAGTGAGCCTGATCTATAACCGCCTTGACCGGTGAG
>JADBJO010000093.1:937500-952500 GCA_016801955.1 Conus betulinus | reverse complement strand
CGCTAGGGCAACGTCGTCTTCGAACTTCGGATGTCTGTTTACTGTCACATGTAATGAAACCATCTATTAGTATCCAGTCACTTAGAATACATTCCATGATCTCTGCTCATATCGGCTGTCACGCTCTCTCTTTTTCTCTGTCTGTCTAAATCTAATTTTCAAATGTAAGTAATCCTTGATAGTATGTCGCAGCTATGCTAAAACTTTTTTTTGCATAATATCGAATCTCACTCAGCACTGGTACGTGTTTCAATTATGTCCGAATGTCACACTTGAGTAGGCAGTTAATATAAAGGCAGTTAGGGAAGTAGGCAGGTAGGAAGGTGCACGTTGTAAAGAAGAAACATCACATACAAGTGGGTTCATCTAGAGAAGCTGATTTCTTCTTCCTCTTCCTCTTCTTCTTCTTCTTCTTCTTTCTTTCCTTCCTTCTTTCCTTTCTTTCTTTCTTTCTTTCTTTCTTTCTTTTTTTTTTTTTTCTTTATTTTTTCATTACTTTTCTGCGAAATTCCCTTTTTGATTCATTCTTGTATTATTTACAACCGGAAGAAGAATGCCCCATTCTTAGCTATTTCAGCGTTAATATGTTCAGGACAGTATTTCTTTGAGCGTTTCTGTCTTCTTCTTTTGAAGCTGGGTATTTCAAGCGGCACCAGCCTTTGGCCAGTACTGCTGTCATATGACCATTTCGGTTTTTTTTTTTTTTTTTTTTTTTTTTTTGGGGGGAGGGGTGCTGGTAGGGGGTGGGTGGGGGCGGGAGGTGAGGTCTATCCAGAGAAGCCCTCAGGTCATCTCCAGTCTAGTTCCATCAGGTCCCTGGCATTCCCAATTTTTCTTGTTGTCTTTTACAACTTCCCAAAGGAAAGAAAAGAACCTTGTCGATGAACACAAAAATCGTTTATTTACTGTCGAAACAATTGTCTAGTTTGCTATGAAGCCTTAGCCTTGGTTTTCTCTTTGTCCCTGACATACTCACAAACATCGGACAAACGTTGAAGCAAACAAAACAGTCACGTTTTAAGCCAGCATTATCTTTTTAACAGCAATTAAACCCTTCAAGTTTGAAAATAAGGCTTGTTCTGATGAAATAAATGTAAATGACATTTAAGACACTTATGGGTTGCTATATACTTCACAGCTCCACAACTTTCAAACACAGTTTAATTTATCTGATCTTAAACAATATTTTACATTGGACATGACGGTTTCAGCATCGTAACATATTCATCACTATAATACTTGCTTTTTCGTTCACTGTGTAACATAAATACCGGAGATTTAACGTCTTTCAATGAACACAACGAAGATTTCCCACCAACAGCGTGCCTATTTTCTCAAGAAGCAAATTAATACGTATGTGGTTTAATAGGTCGATCTTTCCATTGATATTCTGCTGTGTCACATTGTGAACATCAATCCCATAAAACTTCTTAACCAAATCTCTCGCTTGATTTTCATTTCCAGTGCTCTGATTCACAGTAAGCAGCTCATCAAACAACCGGAACATCAGATAATGTTCTATTGTCACTGTGATGTTTGCACTGTATGGTATAGTTTTGTATTTCTAACACTATTGTACTAGCTTGTGGTGCATGGTACTGAAATGCCTGGTATGTACTGCCTCGTCCTCACCACAGATGTCTGTGTTAAATTGAGGCTGCTGTCCGCGGGAGAATGCGTTGCTATGGTACGGCACCACGCATGAACATCTGTCTCTCCTGCTTGCCGGTATTTGTTGTTGACATATCAAAGTCGATGTTCCTATAGAATTCACCGTGGACAATTCCTTCATGTTTGTTGTTGACATTTCCAAGTGGATGTTTCTAGAAAAATGTCACTAGGGACATCTCCCTCGCGTTTGTTGTTGACTTATTGGACAACTCGCCCATGTTTGTTGTTGACTTATTGAACAATTCGCTCATGTTTGTTGTTGACTTATTGGACAACTCCCTCATGTTCGTTGTTGACTTACTGGACAATTCGCTCATGTTTGTTGTTGACTTATTGGACAACTCCCTCATGTTCGTTGTTGACTTACTGGACAATTCGCTCATGTTCGTTGTTGACTTATTGGACAACTCCCTCATGTTCGTTGTTGACTTACTGGACAATTCGCTCATGTTTGTTGTTGACTTATTGGACAATTCCCTCATGTTTGTTGTTGACTTATTGGACAACTGCCTCATGTTTGGTAATTCTTGCTGCTACGATAAAACAAATACACGCCCATAACTCCGAAAGAATGCTGCTTACGACACCGAATCGTCTAGCATACATGACATGACAGAGCATACAGAACAAGGAAGGAAACATCCCCCAAAAAGGATGCTCCAAGCTCACCTATATACCCTGAACTGAACACACCTACACAGCAACCATAACTGGAGAAATGAACAAATACAAATCAACACTTATTCAAGACTGGTACTGCCTACGAGATTCAAACCACAAACCCGGGATGGTTTTGCTATCTAAAATTATCCACGTAAAACAGTCAGAAAGAGAAAACAAGAACTCAATTTTGTCCAGCTTTTGACCCAAGCAAGCCTTAATTTATGAGTGTGTATATATGCAGGTCTCAATGCAGCTATTCGATTTCAACCTAAGGTACTCGTTTTGGTCCGAGTTCGAATTTGCACGTATGTACACGTTAGCTGATACGCGCGCGCGCGCGCGCGCACACAGACACACACATACACACACACACACACACACACACACACACACACACACACACACAGACACACAAAGAAGAGAGAGGGGGAGGACAGAGACAGACAGACACACACACACACACACACACCACACACACACACACACACACACACAGACAGAGAGAGAGAGAGAGAGAGAGAGGGAGAGAGAGAGAGAGAGAGAGAGAACACACACACACACACACACACACACACACACACACACACACACACACACACACACACATCCAGCCAGCTAGCCAGACAGACACGACGAGCAGAGAGAGAGAGAGAGAGAGTGGGGGGGGGGGGGGGGGGGGAGGCCTGTTTCACTAATGTAATGGAGCAAACTATTTTAGTGCGGATCAACAGACCGGGAAGGCAGGGGTAGATGTATCCCCGGTGGCGCATCAGCGGTTCTCCTGCACGGCAGTGACCGCAAGTCGTGCGCTTCACTTCAATGCGTCTCTCTTTGCTCACCGTCTCCCTTGTCATCCTTTGACTAGCAAGCGCGCGTGCGCGCGCGCGCGCACACGCACACACACACACACACACACACACACATACACACACGCACACACACACACACACACACACACACACACACACACACACACACACCACACACACACAGAGTACAATGGTATGTGCACGCACAACTCCGTGGCATAACTGAGATCAATTGACTGGTTGATTATTAATACTCCAAGATGTGAAGGTTTAATGCCAATGCCTAGTCTCACAATCGGTCCTTGTCATGAACACATCATTTCACCACATATTTCATTCCGACAAATCAGCATAACCACACTGTAATGTGATGCAACAAAAAGCTTACTGATTTGAATGTAATGATGACATGTTTTGTAGGCAAACAGAAAGAACAACAGGTAATTATGAGAGAGAGAGAGAGAGAGAGAGAGAGAGAGAGAGAGAGAGAGAGAGAGAGAGAGAGAGGTTGAGGGAGGGAGAAATAGAAGAGGGGAAGAAGAGGAGGGGGGGGGGGGGGGGTAAGGGAGGAGAGGATAGGAAGAAGTAAGACGAACAGATAGGGGACAGGAGATGGGGTAAATGGTCACATGGATATAGGTGTTCAGACAATGTATTCAAATTATGGCTAACGTATGTATTCAAATTATGGCTAACGTAAGAATTATTTGCAAATAGACGTTTCTAGTTTTAATCAAATAATCAAGTTATTGAAACAAGAAATGTTTGTGTGAATGTTTCTTGAAATGTTTTAGTTAATTCGCATGTGTAGACTCGTTGAATGAGAATTCCAGATATGTGGTCCAGACTAAGCTAGGCTTTGTTTGTACTGATCGAAGAGTAGGTAGCGTAGACGAAATTTCTGCGACCACAAACTGCTGCCTAGTCTTGTAAAAGGGGCATTAGTATAACATGGCGGGGAATTTGTCAACACTTCAAAATCAATGATACCTTGCGGAATTCAAATCTCTTATTAGATGAAGTATGTTTAACGCTTTTAGTCTTTCATCTGTTGTTAAAAATAAAGTAGAAAGGAATAGTTTCGCTGCATGTCTATGGAGAGAATTCAGTCTTTTTGGTGGACATCACTACTCCCATCCCATTTTGTTGAAGCGTAATTAATATGTGACTTAACGTATACATTTCACCAAAAGTTAAAGCGCAGTAATGTTGACGTAGCGTTTTAGATGAGTTAACAAAAAAGTTTGCATAAATTATTGAAACATGTAAGTATCAATCTTTGCGTTAGTAATTTATTTCTGGTCCCAATATTATGAACCTGGAACCAAATTCATCAAAAGTCAGAGAGAGAGAGAGAGAGAGAGAGAGAGAGAGAGAGAGAGAGAGAGAGAGAGGTGGCAAGAGATGCTTAAGCGGGAGCGGGGAGAGAGTATGTGAGTGGTGGAGTATATGGTTGGAGCTTTAAGCGGGAGCGGGGTATGTGAGTGGAGAGTATATGACGAATTGCAGTGAGACAGAGTCCTGTTCCGGTTGGAATGGGTGAGGGTGAAGGTGGGGAACACGGAGAACTACACAGCGGATCAGTGCCCAAAGGTGTGGACTCTCCGACGCAAACGTCAGTGGGCTATCTCTGTCCACCTTCTTTCAGTGCTCAGAAGTGAGCTGGCGGAGTCGAGAAGTGGAGAGAGAGAGAGAGAGAGAGAGAGAGAGAGAGAGAGAGAGAGAGAGAGAGAGAGAGAGAGAGAGAGATTTTCCTGAGCAACATCCTTTCACTTTTGCACTTTAGCAGTTGAGATCTTCATGTCTTTGCTTTGCGTCTTTTTTACTTCTACTCTACTAAGTTCCGCCGGCGAAACTTGGGAAGAAACATGGATTATAGCCAGGGAACACTCGTTAATTCTTGGGACAGATTGCCAGAGCATGGATCATTAATTCTTGGGCGGATTGCTGGGGTGTGTATCATTAATTCTTGGGACGGATTGCTGGGGTGTGTATCATTAATTCTTGGGGCGGATTGCTGGGGTGTTGTATCATTAATTCTTGGGGCGGATTGCTGGGGTGTGGATCATTAATTCTTGGGGCGGATAGCCAGAGTGTGGATCATTAATCTTGTGGGCGGATTGCTGGGGTGTGGATCATTAATTCTTGTGGCGGATTGCTGGGGTGTGGATCATTAATTCTGGGGCGGATTGCTGGGGTGGATCATTAATTCTTGGGGCGATTGCCAGAGTGTGGATCATTAATTCTTGGGGCGGATAGCCAGAGTGTGGATCATTATTTCTTGTGGCGGATTGCTGGGGTGTGGATCATTTATTCTTGGGACAGATTGCCAGAGTGTGGATCATTAATTCTTGGGACAGATTGCCAGAGTGTGGATCATTAATTCTTGGGACAGATTGCCAGAGTGTGGATCATTAATTCTTGGGACAGATTACCAGAGTGTGGATCATTAATTCTTGGGGCTGATTGCCGGGGTGTGGATCATTAATTCTTGGGGCGGATTGCTGGGGTGTGGATCATTAATTCTTGGGGCGGATTGCCGGGGTGTGGATCATTAATTCTTGGGGCGGATTGCCGGGGTGTGGGGATCCGGGGTGTGGATCATTAATTCTGGGGGCGGATTGCCGGGGTGTGGATCCAGACACCAGTGTGGCATCATGGTCCGTTCAGCAAGATCAAGCAAAACGGACTGTACAGTCCATATTGTACCCAAAAAAATGGTGGACAGGCGGACTGTGGCCAACAGATGAACACCCAATACATGTTGGTGGACAGACGGACTGTGGCCAACAGATGAACGCAATACATGTTGGTGGACAGACGGATTGTGGCCAACAGATGAACGCAATACATGTTGGTGGACAGACGGACGGATTGTGGCCACAGACGATTGAACAGATGAACGCAATACATGTTGGTGGACAGACGGACTGTCTGATCTCTACCCTCCCACCGGTCCGGCTTGGGTGGTCCTACCAGACGCTGAAGCTCCCGCCGTCGTGACTCCAGGGATTCCTGAGACATGAAAGTCACTCGACTACAACATGGTGGCGATCCGAACTGGATCGATGATATTGAACTCTATTAAATGTTGACTGTGAATATACGCTTTATTCAGGAGAGTATTGAGAAGATAGATCAGCAGATACAAAGGAAAGGGGACACTGAATACCAATTTAAATAACAACTTTCTGCTGGTAACAAATCGCACATTGAATGTATGCGGGCTCCATGGAAATGGCAGCACAGGAATTGAACTGAAGGAGCTCTACCGTGTCCCTGGGCAGGGCATCATTGAAAAGGGGACGTGGGGGGGGGGGGTGCATCTGTCTCCTCCCGCCGCCTTAATCTTGCCTGACCTGCATCAGGTACCCAGTTACTGCTGGGTGGACAAAGAGGGTTTTCATACCGTTCAAATTCGACCCAACGGGAGGTTCGAACTGACTATGCTCTAACGACTTGGCCACGAGTCCCTGCTCTATAGGGCACAAACACACAGCGGAATAACACAAGTGCAGGCAAACAATTCTTGCGTCAAAATGAAAATGACACAGAACAGATCTGAGTTAAAGTCGTCATTATGACAACATCTGCAAATCCTCAGTCCATTAGCCAGGATTGGGAACTTCCAGGTCCATTGGCCAGGATTGGGAACTTCCAGGTCCATTGGCCAGGATTGGGAACTTCCAGGTCCATTGGCCAGGATTGGGAACTTCCAGGTCCATTGGTCAGGATTGGGAACTTCCAGGTCCATTGGTCAGGATTGGGAACTTCCAGGTCCATTGGTCAGGATTGGGAACTTCCAGGTCCATTGGCCAGGATTGGGAACTTCCAGGTCCATTAGTCAGGATTGGGAACTTCCAGGTCCATTGGCCAGGATTGGGAACTTCCAGGTCCATTAGTCAGGATTGGAAACTTTCTGGTCGACTGGCAAGAATTGGGAACTTTCAGGTCAGTTGGCCAGGATTGGAAACTTTCAGGTCCATTGACCAGGATTGGGAACTTTCATGTCCATTGGCCAGGATTGGGAACATTCAGGTCCATTGACCAGGATTGGGAACTTTCAGGTCCATTGGCCAGGATTGGGAACTTTCAGGTCCATTGGCCAGGATTGGGAACTTTCAGGTCCATTGGCCAGGATTGGGAACATTCAGGTCCATTGACCAGGATTGGGAACCAACAGGTCGATTGGCCAGGATTGGGAACTTCCAGGTCCATTGGCCAGGATTGGAAACTTTCAGATCGACTGGCTAGGATTGGGACCTTTCAGGTCAATTGGCCAGGATTGAGAACTTTCAGGTAGATTAGCCAGATGGGGAACTTTCAGGTCGAATTGGGAACTTTCAGGTCGACTGGCCAGGATTGGGAACTTTCAGGTCGACTGGCCAGGATTGGGAACTTTCAGGTCGACTGGCCAGGATTGGAACTTTCAGGTCGACTGGCCAGGATTGGGAACTTTCAGGTCGACTGGCCAGGATGGGAACTTTCAGGTCGATTGGCCAGGAAACTTTCAGGTCGACTGGCCAGATTGGGAACTTTCGGGTCGACTGGCCAGGATTGGGAACTTTCAGGTCGACTGGCCAAGATTGGGAACTTTCAGGTCGACTGGCCAGGATTGGGAACTTTCAGGACAAGAAAAACGGGTGGCACCTCACCGTGCACGTGCGTTCCACGGGAGGGCGGCCCCACGTTCACTTCAGATCTTTTGTGTGATCATAAAGTTACAAAGTACGTCACTGTACACAGGACTAAACGTGTACCCATCTATGTGTTGTCCGTATGTTGAAACACACAAACAGTTTACGTAACAATAGCAACAACAACAACAACAACAACAACACACACACACACACACACACACACACACACACACGCACGCGGATTCAAACACACACACACACACACACACACACACACACACACACACACACACACACACACAGAGAGAGAGAGAGAGAGAGAGAGAGAGAGAGAGAGAGAGAGAGAGAGAGAGGCACTCCTGGCCTGACCTTCGTGTTCAGTAACACACACAATCCGGCATCTAGGCCACTAGGTCTGGCCCTTCAGCCCTGACCCATTCTGTTTCCAAAGCCATAATGTTGTGTTATTCGTCAGTCACTATGAAGGTCCGTCGACCACAGATAAAAGAAAGAAGGCTGAAGTAGTAGTATGGACTATGGACAAGATCAAGCCCGACTGTCTAACTCTAACCTCCGGGGAACAGTGCAGGGGACGAGTGGAGAGGGTCGGCAGAGAAGGGGCGGGGCGACACTGATGGGCTGACTGGGGAAAACACCAGGCGCTTGCCCACAACCGTCACAAATGGAGATGACTGGCGCGGCGTTCGTCATTTCAATGCGCCCACGCCTTTGGTGAGCGAAGGGATCAATAACCATTAACGTCTGTCCTTAATTTCGTTCTGTGCGCACTTCCTGTCTTGTGAGCATGCGCTAGTCTCTGGCGGTAACATTTCCTCGATGACACATAAAACCCCAAAACCGTTCGTCACCATGAATGCCAAGTCCTTGTAGGCGCTCCGCATTGGTCGAACCTTCTGACCACATGTGCGGCTCTTGGCCATCTTTGTGTAGCAACACGTGTCTGGATGAGCTCAGTCCTACCGTAGCCCACACTATTGTGTGTGAGCGTCTTGGGGGAAACGAGTGGTACAAGGGGGTGGGCTGATGGGGGTGAAGGAGGTAGGGTTGCAGGGAGAGGGGAGGATTCGTGTGGTGGTGTAACTGAAGCGATAAGCGTTCCTACTGCACTCGGAAAATGAACTTTCACTATCAGTCCATTACACCAGGGGCGGGAAGCTTTTTTTTTTTTTTGTCAATTTCGTTTTTATCTGGTCTAGACTGTGTTTTAGATATCAAGCTTTTGAATCAGTGGGGGCACACACACACACACACACACACACACACACACACACACACACACACACACACACACAAAACGCGCGCGCGCACGGGCGCGCACGAGAGAGAGAGAGAGAGAGAGAGAGAGAGAGAGAGAGAGAGAGAGAGAGAGAGAGATGGCATGTTGACGGCGGGATAGGAGGAAGTGGCTAGGAATCCAGAGATCAGAATCTCCTTCTTTGCTTTCTCACGTTCTGCTTGGCCTGTAATGTCACTTGTAAAGTATAATTATCATCACATGTGAAATTCGCTGTCTTTATGGACATCTGTTTGATCGGGCTGGTACATTCACCTGAGTTAATTTTTGCAAAGTATCGTGTCAAACAAATCAGTTTGATCAGGTTGTTTGCTTTCATTTGCTAGTTTGGCTGGTTTCAGGGAAATCCCTTTGATCGCTTTGTTTGCATTTATTGTGTTCATTCGCTTCTTTTGTCAGCTGAATGGATATCCATTGGATCAGTTTGCATTTACCTATGCTCAATTCACATGTTTTGCCAATTTAAAGGAAATTCATCTGGTTTGCATTTGTGTGCGTGAGTTTTGCCAGTTTGGCCAGTTGTATTAAATTTAAATCCACTTGATAAGATCAGTGTGTGTTACGTGTTACGTGCGCTAGTCTTGTAAATTTGATAGAAACCAATTGGATCAGTTTGTTTCCATCCACCTATACAAAAACCAATGAATCAGTACTGAATACCGACTGTAACCAGCTCCCTGCCCCCCCCCCCCCCCCCCCCCCAAAAAAAAAAAAAAGAAAAAAAAAAAATACTTTGGCATTTCGGCCTGCATCAAAACTACCGTAGATTTATTTCTCAGCCCAGAGAATCCAGACACTCTCCCTCACCTTCACAAACACCAATAACTCCTTAGATGATGATGATGATGATGATGATGATGATGACGATGACGACGACATAATTATAATAATGATAATAATAATATATCTGAAGTAAATATACTGCATCAGCAATTCAAAGCGTGGTTCACTCACATTCTGTCAAGTTGAATGCGCACATAAGAATCCCTCCCTCTCTCTTTATCCCACTAAAATACCTTCCTTCTTACCCCCTGCCCGAACACAGAACCCTTGTTTCACAGACAAAGCTAAAGAGACGCTTGCTAAAACATATATTTTAAGGCTTAAAAAGAAACAAACAAACAAAAAAAACATGAGATGCTTCTCAGACTGGATGACAGCGAGTTCCAAACACATGGTGCAGATAAACTAAAGCTGTATTTCCCCATGGTTTGGATTTGGCATCTTTGAACTCTCAAGACCTTTCCGCTGGAAGAACGAAGTGGAACTGAATACTCAATGCGATTTCTCGCCGGCGAGGCGAAAGCCTTATCAGTTCCAACTCCATTTTATAACCCAGTCTTAAGTCTTAGTCCCAGTAGTGTTTCTTGCTGAATCTTCTTCTTCTTCTTCTTCTTCTTCTTCTTCTTCTTCTGCGTACGCAGGCTGATACTCTTGCGGACACTCCTTACAAGGAAGTGGAGTTTTGTGTGTATGACCTTTTTCATCCCGCCATTAAGGCAGCCATACTCCATTTTCGGAGAAGACGCATGCTGTGTGTAAACGTGTCATCCATATTAACGGCCAAACTGGCCTTCTCTTCCGAACGTGTGCGCAAGATACTATGCGTGTGTTCACACACGGAACCCCGGTTTATAGTCTCATTCGAAGGACTGTATAGGAAATGCAGTCAGAACTAATGTTAACTCCGAGGGAAACATCCCCCTGTACCGAAACGGTCCGGAGGAGATTCGAACCCGCAACCTTTGGATTACGAGTCCGGCGCTCTACCAGCTGAGCTATTCCTACCTCTTGCTGAGATCAAGATCTGGGGACATAATTCCTTTTCATTCTTTTCTGCTTGCTTCCCTTCCTACCCTTTCAGATGTCCTGCTACCTAGTGCTACGGCTGTCTTCTGCAATAGCATGGGTCAGTCAATATCCACATGGTCAAGAAAAACGGTCACGATGATTGATCAACGGGAGAGGTGTCTCTCTGTCATCACTAATGTCATCATCGCAGTTGCCCCATTTTCAACACACTATTTTTAGTTCCAAACGTGATGAATCGCAGGTACCACGTTTCCAGTTTTAATGTACTTTTCATGTACTTGTCTACGTGAATTCCACCCGTACTTTTAGCACGGATTAGGAATCACTACTGGTGTTTTCAATAAGCACCCCGATCTGATGATATTTGTCGCCTAGATTGAAATAACAGCGGTGGTTTTGTGAACAGCAGCGACGGGTGTTGCCGTGACCCGAGACAATGCACACTAGGAACGTGTTCGCCACTGTAAACTGAACGAGCGCTGTCAGTGACATCCAAGACGATGAAGGCCAGGTGAGCACCTGATCGTCGTCACGGCACTCCGGCTGATTCCAGGGTGTCACCTACCCGTTCACACCCTCCTACCCACCAACGCCTTGCTTTGTTTGGCTAATCACTATGCGCCACCCACACCCCTTTTCCTGCCGGTGTAACTGATAACATCAGCATTTCCTTTCAACGCCGACACTCCTGTCCCTGCCCGTCACGCCTTGTCATCCATCCGTCTTCTTTTGTCCTTCAAAGGGGAAGGCAAGTGATGACATTTCAGCCGGTAACATTCTGTTCACTGCGTGCTGCTGACTCACTTCTTGAGGACTGCCGGTTTGGGTACTGCAATGATATTATGGTGTGTGTGTGTGTGTGTGTGTGTGTGGTGTGTGTGTGTGTGTGTGTGCGTGCGTGCGTGCGTGCGTGCGTACGTGTGTGTGTGTGTGTGTGTGTGTGTGTGTGTGTGTGTGTGTGTGTGTGTGTGCGTGCGTGCGTGTGTGCATGCGCGCGCATGTGTGTTGTATTGTGTTAGTGTACGTGCTGTGTGTGTGTGTGTGTGTGTGTGTGTGTGTGTGTGTGTGTGTGTGTGTGTGTGCGTGCGAGTGTCTGTGTGTGTGTGTGTGTGTGTGTGTGTGTGTGTGTGTGTGTGTGTGTGTATGTGTGTGTGTGTGTGCGCGTGGGTGTGGGTGTGTACGTGTGTGCATGCGCACGCGCGTGTGTGTTGTATTGTGTAGTGTACGTGCTGTGTGTGTGTGTGTGTGTGTGTGTGTGTGTGTGTGTGTGTGTGTGTGCGTGCGTGCGTGCGCGCGCGCGTGCGCGTGTATGTGTGTAAGCATGCGCGCACGCAAGATCGGCATGTAAAGAAAGAATCGATTTAGAACCCACATAAAAACGATATATCAAACGGAACTGATCCAAATCATCAAACTGCAATTTTTTTTTTTTTTTTGGTGCTCAATACAGGAACTTGTGTCGCCATTTCCTACTTGGATTGTTTGTTAGCATTCACTTTGGACAGTGATGCTGAATACTGTTTGCTGTAGGTTGAGGTTTTGCTTTTACCTGATCTGTGCACATAACTTTGTAAACAGATGCTTCTGGGCATCTTATTCAACTGATGCTTGTAAACATTCAAAATTAAAATTGATATTTGTGGACGTTCATTTCTGAAAAGAATACCTGCGCGCATTAATCTTTTAATCTAATGCGTGACGGCTTTTCCTTCCACACTGATGCTTGCTAACATTACGATTAAACACTATCTTCTCGATTTACAAACTTGGATGAAAAAAAAAGAAAAGAAAACAGGGCTCCTGATTCAATACTGTTGTAGACTGTAGACGTTGTGTCTATCCTTTTTCAGACTGAATGTAAAACAAAGGTATATTTTAAGGCGCTTATCCGGATCTCTCTCTCCCTCCCTTCTATCACACACATGCAGAGAGAGAGAGAGAGAGAGAGAGAGAGAGAGAGAGAGAGAGAGATAGATGTAACAGCTTTTACAAAAAAGGGACCATTTTACTGAATACAGTCTACTTGATTCAAAAGTTTAATACCAGTATAAACTCAGAAGAAAGTGGACTGTTCTAACAATGCCGTGATTAACAGACGAAACTGCGTGGTCGTCGGTTTCTTCATAACTCGTTAGAACCGATCTTCGTAGTACAGGAAACCTTTTCCGGAAAAGGGGTTCCTTATCTTACTCCTTGGCAGAGACTTGACATTAGCCTCACTGTGCTAATTGCACCACTCCATCAAGGTCTGACTCTCGTCGTCGTCGACTTGGGCCAACAAAGGTGGGACGGCCATAAGCATGGAACGCTTTTCAGAAGAAGGCATCTCACTGGGCGCGAGCTTTAACAATGGCGCTATGATCCAATCAAATACAGCAGAACACAAAAGGCTTGGGTCCGCTAAACACAGGCGGTAGATGAACTGTGTGCCATCTGTTTGCCAAGCACCGAGGGAGACGAGGTCAGAGAAGGGGGGCAGGGATGGGGGAGGGGGGCCGGGAAAAGGGGGAGGGGGGGGCATAAGAAAGAAGCCCGAGCGACTTTCAAACTTCTAATGTCTCCATGCATTAACACAAAGTCGTTCATGCAAGCTTTGATGATAATAAATGGTGAGGACGTGCACAAGTGGCTTGTAATAAATGGTAAATGTCACGAAGACCTTTTTTCCCAGGATTTTTGCGAGCGTGAAATCATCACATTACGAGAGTCGGGAGCCCTGGAACAATGTATTCCTGCCCCCCCCCCCCCCCTCACTCCCTCCTCCTCTCCTCCCTCTCTCTCTCTCTCTCTCTCTCTCTAAACTTGCTTCATGGCTGGTCTGTCGACGACATGTCAGCTTTCACGGTAACTCTGTTCCTCCAGCCGCCCAGTTCTACTGATTCCATCGCCCCCAGTCTGGGCCAGTCTTGGCGTGAGTCAGCTCCTTTAGCCCACCCAGTCAACATGGCTGATGAAAATGGATCTTCTTCTTCTTTGCCCCGGGCCTTTCTTTCTGTTGCCTCTTCTTCATTCACGTAAGGCACACAGAAAGTCTCTACCTGTAGCCAGAGGGTGACGATCCTCCGTTATGCGCATACCCCACACATGTAAACAAAGTGAAAGGCTATTTTGTTTGTTGTTTGTTTGTTTCGTCTTTACCCCGTATATTCATCATCTTACTCTTTGATGCGGCCAACCTGACGTTGGACGGTAGCTGTCACGAAAGAAATCTTTACAAATTATGCATGTTTTTGCCCTACAGTGCTCTAAGAATAATCATACCCTGGAAAACAAGGAACGACCATTGTCATGACGGCTGGATTCATCGTGACACGTGCTACGATCTGTCGGATAGTGTTTGCCCCATCTTCAGATGTGGGGAAGCAGTGCAATCCCATATCACTGCAGTGGTCACTACTGCAGCAGTCTGGATCCCCGCTGATCATGGTGGAAGACAAGAAGGTCTCCAGCTGTTTCAACCAGGCCATGGGAAAACATCAACAAGGAAATGTTCGGCTACCAAACTAACGGTCTTGAAACAAGATTACTCTGATGTCTGACTTCTGCGGCTTCAAATCCCACTCTGTTCCTCCAGCAGTAACTGGGTATCTGAATCCGGTTACGGCCATCTAAGGCGGTATAAGGTCAGCGCTGGGCTCCACTATCCAAATGCCGCTGCCCACAAGAGACGGTGAAGTCTGGATCCGTCCAAACCCGTTTCAAAACGCATGGCAAGTTTTAGAGGTGAACAAGAGGCAGCGGAGAGCAGGTTCTAGTTCAAGTGTGTGATTCAGTTGTTTCTTCAAAGTCCACCTTGCACTCTTTTGAAATGTCACGACGTTTATAGGAACGGTTTGTTTTAAAAATGTGATTTCAAACGGAATAGACGATGTGCAGAATGATGTGCGTGACTGTTCTGGGTGTATCTGACAGGAGGGTGACTTTAATTACTGCCATCATCTTCCTCCGCTAGCTTAATCCATCAAAAAATCCAGTGTGACTTCTACATTTTATACTTAGCGAGTTCAGTACGTGCTGTATTCTTCGCTTGACCAGACAGATTATTACATGTTTTTAAGCCTGGTAAAAATTACATCAAAAAGATATACTT
>JADBJO010000093.1:917500-932500 GCA_016801955.1 Conus betulinus | reverse complement strand
TCGTTTTTGGATCTGTCTGACTTTAGTCAAGTTTAAAAGGCTGTGCCAGTCTTGAATAAAGTTACTCTGTGTTACGTTTCCTTATGGGAGTAAAAATTTCCCTATTTGTTTTTATATAATAATGATAATAGTAATAATTACAATAATATTACTAACATTAAAAAAAAAATCATCACCACCATGATTATCATCATAAAGGAAGTAAAACTAAATAATGACGATCATAACAATAATGATAGCAATCATTGTAGTTATAGTAATAACGATACTAACACAAGGAGAGGGGTTAGAGATTAGCTACAATAATATGCTTATTGTAGCACTAATAATAACCAGGATGACAAGTCCATATACGCTACACTACATCCGCTACGTTTTGAGACTATGCCTGATTAGGCTGGTGGAGAAATGAATGAACAACTAAGATGAGAGAACTGACGAAGAGGGTACGACTTGGCAGATGTCTGACCTACGCATTAGCCCAATGCGCTGGTCAGACCTTGAGTGAGTTTCTGTTTTTCTTTTTCTATGTATGTGTGTGTAGTGAATGTACAACAAATGTGTGTGTATGGATGTGTGTGGGCACGGGCCCATGTGTGTGTGTGTGTACGCATGCGTGTATGCGCGCATGTGTGTGTGTGTGTGCACGTGTGTGCCTGCATTTATGTGAGCGTGTGTGTGTGTGCAGAAGTGCATGCGAGTGCGTGGAATTTGTGGGTTGCGTGTAATTTGTGGGTTTGTGTGAGCATACACACTATATGTGTATACGCGTGCGTCTCTGTATGTGGGCATGTGCGTGTGTGTATGCATTTGTGCGATCGTGTGTATGTGCGTACACGTGTGGGTGTGGACGTGCACATGCACGCATGTGCATATGTAATGTATGTAAACGAGTGAATATATGTAACTGAAAGAAAAATCAGCATTGCAAAAGGTAGTGGATAGATAAGCGAGTAAAGAATATATTGTTGAAGAAAATGATGCTACTGAAGTAAGTAAAAAGGGAAGATAATGATGATGATGATTACTATTACTATTATAACCATACTATTGTAACTATCCTATAACTCCTCTCTCTTCCTCTCTTGTTGTGTTTGCATCGTTATTATTCTTACCGCAATTACTATTACCATTACTGTTAGTGTGATTATAACAGGATTACCCTACCATATTGTCATCACCATTATCATTGTCAGTTGTAGTAGTAATAGTAGTAGTAGCAGCAGCAACCAAAGTAGTAGTAGTAGTAGTTGAACAGTAGTAGTAGTACTACTAGTAGTAGCAGCAGTAGTACTAGTAATAGTGGTAATTTCTTTATTATTTAGCGAGTCTGTGTGTAAGTGCGTGTATGAGAGAGAGAGAGAGAGAGAGAGAGAGAGAGAGAGAGAGAGAGAGAGAGAGAGAGAGAGAGAAAACATGAGTATGTGCGATTAGAGGGTTGGATGCGCATTCAGTGTCAGTGATTTCCACAGTTACGGTTGCTATGTGGGGGAAAAAATCAAGCATGTTTAGGACCAGGAAACGGAGGAACCACACACTCGGCTGGTACACCCATTTAATATAACCATTGGGCGGCCAGAGATTCTCTTACTCTCTGTTTTGCAAAGCCTCAGAGTCTGTCTGTTTGGTGGGACACGTGATCAAATGGTTGGTGGTGTGTTTGCCTGTGCAGCTGACAGCCGTGAGCCGCGCCACACGTGAAGCCATGACTTTTACGACCTGAAAATTCTCTCTGTCCATCCAGCAGTAAATGGGCATCTGATTCAGTTCAGTCAGTCAGTCAGTCAGTCAGTCCCCTGACCGCTAGGGTCGTTGTGGGGACGTGATGAGGTAGCCGCCGTTTCCCTCCAGGCTCTTCTGTTGGTAGCTGTCGTGAGGAGATCTGGCATGATCATTTTGGTCCAGTCCTTTATATTTTTTAGACCAGCTCTTTCTTCTCCGCCGTCCTCGTTTGCGCCCTTTTTCAACGGTACCTTTGAAGGATGGTTTTGGAGACGGTGTTGTGACGAGTGACGTGGCCAAACCATGCCATCATCCGTCGTTTGACGGTTGCCAGAAGTGGTTCGTGAAGCCCAACTAGGTTAGTGACCAGGTTCGGCACATCATCATGGGTCTTGTGTTCTCTTTGTAGGAGATGCGGAGTAGTTTCCTCAGGCCCCTGGTCTCAAAAGCCTGGATTCTTCTTTCTGTTTCGGCCACCAGATTCAGTTCAGGGCAGGTTAAACGCGGTGAAAGGAGAGGGTTGGACTTCGTTTCCCATCATGCAGTTCCCCAGTCAGGTGAGCTGACAGTTCATTGCCCCATACCACCAATAGGCTATGAAGCTATAACTTTTTTTTTTTCTTTTTTTTTTTTTTTGATATGTTGCGGTTTTCAGTGACACTGTCTGGGCTGGCAGAGTACAGACCGGTCCACTCCCGATGTTTTCTACCTCTTTTTCTGTGGGAAGACCAGTAGAGATGGAAGTACATGGTCAAGGCATTGTTAATGGTAACTTAATCATTTGTGTCCAGGACGACAAGATGAACAAGTCAATGCGTTACAGAGCAGCCACTCCTACCAGAAAGCGACGCGAACAGGGTATGCAATCCATGAACGAAAAGCGTGTAGAAATGGGGCGAGGTACGACTATGCTGAACAGGCGAAAAACATTTCCCTGCTATTCACACCTATGTGCAGATGTGGGGAAATGAGGTAAACTACGTCATCAGGTAGGCCAGGTGTTGGTGGTCCATTTATTCAAAGCGTGGGGGGGTGGGGTTGTGTATGTGTGGGTGTGTGTGTGTGTGTGTGTGTGTGTGTGTGCGTGTGTGCGTGCGTGCGTGCGCGCGCGCGCGTGTGTGTGTGTGGTGGTGTGAACACAACACGAAAAAATCTCACTTGCGCTCTGTCTGTCTGTCTGTCTGTCTGTCTCTGTGCGTGTGTGTGTGTGTGTGTGTGTGTGTGTGTGTGTGTGTGTGTGTGTGTGTGTGTAAATGCCTACAGCATCGAACCGGAAGTCGCTTCTGCTATTTGCATTATTTTCTCATCTGCGAGTTTAGATTTTAAGAAATCATGTAAATCAAATAATATTCCCTAAAAAACAAAATAAACAGGACACGAAAAAAAGACATTTCATTATTTTGGGTATAAACTATTGCCACGTTGTAACAGCATTTAGCTTTCTCAAATTCAGTCAAAAACTTCGAGGTTTGAACTGTTTGACCAGGACACAGTTTGAGATACATCAACAAGATGTTCATTATTCATGCACGTTGAGGCAACGAATGTCATTCTGCGAAATCTTTCTGAGGACTGTGACTCTCGCTAGAGCGGTGCTTCATTTCAAAACTACTCCTGAATCTGACCAGACCAAACCCTATTCCTATTCCTTTGGGCCCGGTGTAATCTACTGAATAACATTCCTAGCACGTAGGGTTACAGTATAAAACATGCCATTTCTGGAACTTTTGGTCTCTTCTCCCACTCGGCCCCCGCCTCGCTTTCTACAATATGCTCCCGGATACCTTTGCACATATGCAAGCACACACTGTCACGGGTATATGGCCAGTGCGCGCAATTGAGAGAGAGAGAGAGAGAGAGGAGAGAGAGAGAGAGAGAGAGAGAGAGAGTGTGGGTGTGTGTGTGTGTGTGTGTGTGTGTGTGTGTGTGTGTGTGTGTGTGTGTGTGTGTGTGTGTGAGTGCGTGCGCGCGCGTGTGTGTGTGTTTGTGTGCGTGCGCGTGCGTGCGTGCGTGCGTGCGTGTGTGTGTGTGGTGTGTGTGTGTGTGTGTGTATGTGTATGTGTGTGTGCGTGTTGTGTGTGTGTGTGTGCGCGCGCGCGCGTGTGTGTGATTCCTCTGTGTGTGGTCTCCGTCTTTGACAAACTGTGTTCCTCTAAACTCCCTCTCCGTCCTTTGACCCTTTGCACATATGCAATGTATGCTCGCAGAGATACGCACACGCCAGCGCGTGTGTATCTGCGCATTTAGCAAATTGCTTGCCTTCAGATTCCCCGCCTTCGTATACATACTATGTGGTGATGATGCCAGGCGTGATGAGGAAGAAAAAGAGACCCTAAAAACAAAAATAAGAGGGAAGCACGAAAGGATGGAGGGTCATTTCATATTTTGGGTATTAAACGTCATCTGACGTTGTTATGGAAAACACAGGAAAGAGACAAATTCAGTCAAACTGTCGAGGAGCCTTGAGATACATTCGTTGACCAGGACACATAATTGAGTTTACCTCAACAATTTGTCATATATTCATGCATAAACAAAAGAATGTCATTCTGCGAATGTCTTTCTGAGACTGTGACTCTCGTTCTCGCGGTGTGCTCATTTCAAACTACTCCTGAATCGACCAGACCAAAACCCTATTCCTATTCATTTGGGCCCACATGTAATCTAGCTGAATAACATTCCTAGCACAGTGCGGGACAGTATAAACATGCCATTTCTGGACTTTGGTGAAGTCTTCTCCCACTTCGGCCCCCGGAAAAGCTTTCTACAATATGACCCAAGCATAAAGTTGCACATATTTTGAGCAAGCACACACTGAGAGGGTATATGGCCAGTGCGACAGCAGACAGAGAGAGAGACAGAGAGAGAGAGAGGGACAGAGAGACAGAGGACAGAGAGAGAGAGAGAGAAGCTGTGTGTGTGTGTGTGTGTTTGCATGCGTGCACAGTGTGTGGGGTGTGGCCGTGCGTGCGCCGCGTGTGTGTGTCAGTGTAGCAGTGTAAAAACGGTGTGAGCGCGGCGTGCGGTGCGGCGTGTGTGTGTGTGTGTGACACCTGTGTGTCTGTGTATGTGTAGTGCCTGTGTGTGCGTGTGTGTGTGCAAGTGTTTGTGCGCGCGCCCGCGTTCAGACCCCTTCTGTGATTCCTCTAAACTCCCTCTCCGTCTTTGAAAGGACATAAGTCGTCACACCGCGTCACATATGCAAATGTTAGTGCTCGCACAGATAGTTCTTCACGCCACTTCAGGGGATGCGTGGTCGTGTGTATCTGCGCATTTAGCAAATTCTTGCCTTCTTGATTCCCAGCCTGTTACGTTCATACACTACTATGTGGCCGATGATGCCCTTCGTTGATGCACTGACTGAAAAGAGAAGGGTGGGTGGAAAAAGGCAGAGAACTCTGCGCACTGCAGAGGGGCAAAGGATGGAGGGGACGGTAGCCATGGACCCACGTGGTTAGCATCGTCATCTAGACGAAGAAGCCGTGCAGAAAAAAACCAGGAACGGCCCTATATCAACTGACAAGGTGACCCATGTTCACGAGCCAGTGAGAACGTGATTCCAAACAAACTAGTACTCAAATAATTCATGTTTCAAACACAGACACCATCCTACATCCGAAGTATTCCTGCGATAAACAAAAGAGACACCCACTGCAGGATTCATGTCTTCTTTTTTAAATCGAGTTTTGAGTTCTCGTGGCCTTTTCCGCTAAATGTTACGACGACACACAGTACAGTAATCAAACTCCATTTAGCCACATGTAATCAAAAGCTCACATCCATTGCGTTTGAAAGTCCTAGTGCGAGAAGAGAAAAGAAAGAATGACTGAAGTTTGACAGAGTGGATCATCCAGGAAAAAAACAGAAACTGACATCAAGCAATAACAGTGGAGAAGGGTGAGAGAGAGAGAGAAAACACAGAGAACACCAGTTTATACAGAGAGATATAGGGAAAGGAGAGTGCCAAGAGAGAGAGGAGATTGAGAGAGAGACAAACAGACAGACAGACAGACAGAGGACAGGGGCAGAGAGACAGATAGAAAGAGAGAGAGAAGCTATCAAACTGTTATTTTTTAAATGCGTCAGCACAGTAGATGGGGGGTGTGGCCGTAACTATCCCGCTGTAGCCTCTTTCAGTGTAGCAGTGTAAAATTTATTCTGAGAGCGGAGTGGTATCGTGCGGGTGGAATGTCGCTCCCTGCCGACACACCTGTACTCTGTGACTCCGTCCAGCCTGTAACACCACGACCTACGGCAGCAAGCCCTTCTTGTGCACTACCCCCATTGTTCAGTCCCCTTCTCTCCTGCATTTGTGGCCAACCGTCTGTCTGCTGTTGTTACGTGAAAGGAGACCATCGTCGCCCACTACAAACGTCACTGATCGTTCACTGATGTGAGTCCATTACACATATAGTTCTTTTTTCACACAGCCACTCAGGGGCTGACGTGGTTTGTTTTTTCCATGGGATACGTTGCAAATTTAGATATTAAATCCTTGCTAACGGGGTGGGAACGATTACGTTTATGTTACTGCGACCAAAAAACCGATCTGGATGTTCCCCAACACTTTCCTGGAAAATGACTTAGACCAAGCAAGGCAACAGAAGTCGTACTTTCCTGGGCAGCCGTGCGAACTCTGCGCACTGCGAAGGAGGGGCAAAGTGATGCAATAGGGACGGTAGCCGTGGACCCCAACCAGTTCCAGCATCTCTCTTTCGCTAGAAGAAGAAGCCGTGCAGGTGCAGAAACTCTCTCAGAACCAGGAACGGCCCAAAATGTTCACTACTTGTATATCAATGCTGACTAGTGTAGGTGACGGCTTGATCACCATCGAAACCAGTGTCGTGTTCGTGATTCCAAACAAACTAGTGCTCAAACTTTCAAAACACAGACACCATCCTACATCCGAACAGTTTTCCTGCTGTCCTTAACAGGACTCTACCCAACGCGAGCAGTTAGCTTTCGAGCGTTCACTAGCAAATACAAAGACTCCATCATATACCCAGGTAACCAGTTTTCCAGCTGCACCCTACAAATACACCCTACAAATACACATGTGTGTGTGTGTGTGTGTGTGTGTGTGTGTGTGTGTGTGTGTGTGTGTGTGTGTGTGTGTGTGCGCGCGCATAGGTGTGTGTGTGTGTGTTTTGTGGGGTGACCATGTGTACGTGTAAGTGTATGTGTGTTAGACAGCACACTTTGTAAGTGTGAAAAAAGTAAAATTATATCCATATACAGCTTTGGTACTATCCCTAAACATCCTCAGCAGACAAAAATAGAGGTGTCCAACATGTCCAACTCTGCGTCATTAAATTTCGTAACATTCACACATACACACAAATATACACACACACACACGTGCACATGCACGCGCTCGCCAATGTGTAAGAAGGAGATACAGAAACAGACACATGCTGTGAAAAGCTTGAAGATTTAGACAAACGAATTCCGTACGTAAGTGTGGAAACTCAACGTTCATTTTTCATCTTCCCTTTCGGGGTATTGACGTGCGTGTCCAGTTGTGTTTCCGGCGACTGGACTTGATTCCACAAACAATTTTTCTTTATTTTCTTCTTTAATTTCAACTTGCCAATTGCAAACGATGATGGCCTTTGTACTAAAGGGCTATTCTTGCTTATTTACAGTTCAGCTGTGAGCAGGAGGACTGAACAAGTCATATCCATTTGAATCACTTACTCCTGCACAGAAAATATTGGCTTATTCCGATTTGAATGGGAGGAATTCGCCGCCCTAACAGGAAAAGAGTCATCGTACATTCCAGGCAGACGAAAACGGGAGGGGACAGAGCTAACAGACGTTTATCAAACACAATACCGCTCACCGGAATCTACGCAGCTGCGCTAAACCCTCAGCAAACCACAGAAGGGAGGAATTCGGAGGGAACAGCGTCCACCACTTATTGGCTCCCCAAAACACCCTCCAGCGGGCAGTAGGTACACACTGACGCTCACGTCCCAAACTACTTGGGTTGGATTCAGAACCAAAGATGGGGCCGACAGACGCCCCTCATACGGTATGGGTGGTCCAAGTTGCACAGACGATTTTACCGATCATTTGTGCAATTATTTAAAGCCTTCCTTTCTGCTGCCAGTAAGAAGTCTGCACCGCCAGAGCGCTGACTCAGCTTGTGTTCAACATTTACTGTGATTCCTTGAGAGTGTTTGAATTTTCTGTTGTCTTTGCAGCTAATATCTTAAAACATGTTGCAGCGAGGCAGGGTTAATGGGACATAATCATGATCTGGTTAATGGGACATAATCATGATCTGGGTAATGGGACATAATCATGATCTGGTTAATGGGACATAATCATGATCTGCACAACCTGTTCGGCTTGTAAATTAGAACGAAATCAGTAATTCACAATCATTGAAAATTTTATGTTTTCCATAAAAATATAGTCATGAACACACATTCAACTTTTTTGTAAATCAATTGCTCTTGAGACATAAACACAAATTCCCACTTCACCGACTTAAAAGCCTTTTCGAAATTCATATTCAACGTCACTCCATTTAATATTTATGTAAGTTGTCGGTTGCCACCATAAATCAGCCTTAAATTATACACGAATATGTCTTTTTCTAATAAATGCCGTTTGACCTTCATTGATAATCTTTGGTAGTAAATTTTAAATAATTTGTAGTTCAAGATAATATGATTTCATATGTAACATTAACAGTGAGATAACCTCCAGGGCTTTTATAAGCGCCTTCGTTTGTCATTTTAAAGATGTGAGCTTAAGTAATGATTCCTTCTTTTTACACACAACAAAAACTCTCTCCTTCTAAAACTCACAATCAGCGCTCTGGTAACTTGGAGGATGCTGCGTTTTTTCTCACCATGTTCTGATACCATCCATGCCATGCTGCCATTCTTTTTCATATTCTTCAGAACACATGTGGGAAATGACTTTTTTTTATCCCTTTGGTCCTCTACCGTCTTCTTTATTAAAGCTTGGAATACTATACACTAATTTTTCTTTTAATCTAAATTCCTTCCTTCTCTCAGTCACACTTCATATTCTGCTGATAGTGATCTATAAAATCTGAAGATAATATGTGTGATAGAAGGCCATCCCACGTTTCATCACCTGGACTGTGCATATCCGTATGTCGTCGGCCAAGATGTTTCTGTACGGTGTGCCCACTGCAGTGTGACACAGCTACAATTTGAGACGTGTAAAACTTCCTTTTATATCATATATCCTATCCTCGCTGCAGAGAGGCCGTCCAGATAAACACCCGTACTGCTGATCAACGAGTTAGAACAGTGACTGCAAAGACGCCACAGTGAAGTGAATGACGATGGTCGTTGTTGACCCAGACCTACCATCTGACCACACAGCACGGCTGGTCCCGGGAGGATTTTGCAAAGGCTCACTTTTTTGGTCGAAGCACTGTCATTTCAACTTTGCGCATGGACTATCGGTAACCTTCATAGCTAAGGACGGTCACTCGGTTACATCACTTGACCGTTCCTTCCGGATCCCCCATCCTTCGCTGCTCATACCAACACGCTCACAGATGAAAAATCTCCCCCCCTTTCTCTCCCTCTCTCAGTCACACACACACACACACACACATGTATATGCATGCACGCACGCGCGCGCGCGCACACACACACACACACACACACACACACACACACACACACACACACACACACACACACACACACTGACTGACTGACTGATGACTGATGATATGCGCGATGACTTTGATTTAACTGGGAAGAGTTGCGCGTCGTCGACCTCACTCTTTCGTTCGAGAACCACCTGTATCCAATGGCAAGACAAGGTCGAAAACGGTTGGAGATGGAGACGGATGCAGTGGATGACCTGGATGTTCTATGTGCCTTATCTAGCTCTGTGCACTCCACAGTGCATTGCTGTAACCGCCTTTCTCTCCCGTGAACCATAAAGAGCAGTCCGCCGGCGTCCAGTCTTTGCGTGCATAGGTAGGCAAGCCCTAACTCATACTCATATCCCCCACTACTGTGAACTGCAGCAGGGTGTGTCGCTCTCTTCCGCCTTCACAGCCGTTGGAAAAATTGCATCCTTATTCGCCTGTTCTGCGCTTGGAGCTTGGTTTGCCAGATTTTTTTTTTTTTTATCGAGGTTGACTCCTCTAGATCCGTTGTGTTTAGCCTGGGGGCTTGAGCTGCCCCAGTTACCGTGGGTCACCTCTGGGAGGATGTGGTTGGAAACCACGCACGATCGGTCTTGAAGTGAAAGAGGCTATGCCGAGCCAGGGGACTTACTCCGCAAGGATGTCCCGCTGATGTCAGTACCTGGGCCCAGGCAACAACTGCATACAGCACCACAAGCAAGCAGAGCAAAGCAAAGCAAAGGAAGCAGAGCAGGCAAGCGTGGACGACATGCAACCATTACCACAACACAAAGCAAAGACACAGGGCCCAGGGTGGCACAGGGGAAAGAATCCTATAGATATCTCCACTGCCCGTACCACCATCGCTTTTCACTTCCTGAGATTTTTCATCCCTGCAACACCCACCCACACCCACACCTACACAGAGAAAAATAGAAAAGAGGGGGGCGAGCGATGGAGGATGAGAAAAGAAACGGAGAGGGAGGGCTGTGAGTGAGGTTGGGGCGGGTGACAGGTAGGTCCACTGTCACGACCGCTTCCCACTGTGGACCATTACAATGATGGAGGAACTGATCAGGCGCTGCTAATGGGCAGATCGTGACCATTCAGGCATTTGAAAACAGGTGTCAAACATGGAACCACGAGCCGCTACCACCATTTGCCAGAGAGAATCAAACAGATCGACATTTGATCTCATCGGAAGGAAACGCCCGCACCAGAAAACCCGACACAAAGGAAGGTCCTGATTGTCTTGAGGAGTTTTTCAAAGTCACGACCTGGGCTGAATGGAAAGCGCAGGTACCACGAGTTCATTGACAACCTGGCACAGGGCCATGGCTTGCTGGAATGAAGACGTCAAGCTCTTGAAAGGAATGTTATCAATCTGAGCCATCGGATCCGCCCCTAGTTGTCGCCTCACGCCTCCCTGACCGCGATATTAATACAGTGACTGTGGCCATTTTGGGGCCGGATTGACAATTTTCGTTCCTGTGAACTTACAACTCCCATGTCCACCACCACCACCCCTCTTTCCCTTCGCTGTTGTTTCCTTTTTTCAATGGTTGTCAAAACTGTTTATGATGATGAAGCAGCAGCAGTTTTCCTAGTTTCTCTCCTCTTCTTTTCTTCTTCTTCTCTCTCTTCTTCTCTCTCTCTCTCTCTCTCTCTCTCTCTCTCTCTCTCTCTCTCTCTCTCTCTCTCTCTCTCTCTCTCTCTCTCTCCGTCGTCTTCTCTCTGACAGAACTCAAGAGAAAGAGACAGACAGACAGACAAAGAGAGACAGACAGAGAGAGAGAGAGAGAGAGAGAGAGAGAGAGAGAGAGAGAGAGAGAGAGAGAGAGAGAGAGAGGTGGTAATACACTACGTCGTGCTGATGAACACAAAAGCATGAGAAGGGAAGTTAATGGATGTTCGAAGTGAACAATACCGCTTTGAACTCCAGTCACGTGAAGTCGTTTCAGTCCTATGACCTCAATGTTTCGCACAGATTAAAATGTTTAAGCTGCCTATAAAACCATGCTATTTTTTTTCTTTCCCAGGTAACAAGCACACATCTTCATCATACTGATGATAATAATGATAATGATAATAATATTAATAACAATAATAATAACGATAATAAGAATAATGATAATATTGATGATGATGATAACAATAGTAATGATTATAATAACAATAATGATAATATTTGCGCTCCACATCAGCTCAGGCGCTTACAACATAGCAGTAAAACAAACAAAATAAAACACCTGTCTACCTTCATTTCACTAAAATCGCATGGGTACGTACACACAACACATCCAGAGTGCCCACTGAAGATCTCACTAGAGATCTCACTGAAGAGATTGCTTGCAGGACAAAAAAAAGTATTGCGTGTGCATTCGACTGCATCTAAATGACTGTCTTCTGTGAACAGCATACTTACTTTAAACGCATCCAGAAACTGTGATCTGCATCTAAATGTCTTGTAAACAGCGATAAACTGGTTTTTTTTTTTTCATTCATTTACTTCATTGAGGTTTCTTTTAAGGTTCTGGAATGCTTGCAGATAACTTGTCATGGCATTTGACAGGTACATTTCAATTTTCAGTTCCACAAGGCCACATGCCTCAGGATAGTGGGGAGTAAGTTAATAGAAACTGTTTTTGAAAAACAAAAAGTTTATCCACATGACCGAAACAGCGAAAACTTTATTCCCCTAGATTTGCTCGGAAACAATAGAAGCACGCTCAATGCCGATCGAATGTCTAGTCAAACAACACTTGGAATTTTCCTTGTATGTATTGTTCCTGTGCTTGTTGGTTTGTTTTAAAAACGTTTTTGTTGTTGTTGCTGTTGAATCAAATGTGTGTTTGTGTGGTTAGCTGACACATGTCTTCACAATCCAGGATCTGCATATGCCCAGTTACTGTACGACAGTGTTACTCGGATAAAGAACTGCTGGGGTTTACGTATCCCCAGAGAAAGGGTTATGAAAGGAAGGAGAAGAGGAGGAGGCGGCAGGAAGGGGAGACAGAAACAATGGGGCGGGGCTGGGGGGGGGGGGGGGGGGGGGGGGGGGACATTTACTTGAAATACAAGATGTACAGGGATATAATGACCAGGCCGTTATGAACCTATTCAGCTAACATGCTTTGGAAAAGACTGATACATCTTAACAGTCATGTTGTCACTTTCATGTTCAAAGATGGAATCATTAATACGCATTAACCGTGGAATCAAAGTTTCTGGTTTAGTAACAAACAGACAAAAAAAAAAAACGAACAAAAGTATTCAAGTTCGATCAATTAAAAAAAAACCCTCAGCTTGAGACTAATTACACCATCTGACAAGCAGTCTGACAGTCCAGAGATCACACAAAGCCTAGGGTTTCACATTTGTGACAAAAGTCAGTCACTACAGCATGAAGTGCCTGAAGTCCTATTCATGGGACCATAGAGAACCCCAGTCACAGTACTCTAACATGGGTCAAACCACCACCCCAAGTGTCTTCTCACCTCTCCTTAGCACGAAGTGAAATCTGACTGAAAACACCCGCTATCAGGTGGACTGGTCAAGGACCAGTGGTGTCCTCAGGAGTGAAGCACATAGTTACGCCTGGTCTCAGTTGGATCACATGTCGACTGGGCCACCACGATAAGCTGTGTGGCCAGCAGTGCTCAAGGTCTTTACCACAGGACAGAGAAGGACAAAAGACCCCAGAGGACAGAGAAGGACAAAAGACCCCAGAGGACAGAGAAGGGACAAAAGACCCCAGAGGACAGAGAGGGGACAAAAGACCCCAGAGGACAGAGAGGGACAAAAAGACCCCAGAGGACAGAGAAGGACAAAAGACCCCAGAGGACAGAGAGGGGACAAAAGACCCCAGAGGACAGAGAGGGGACAAAAGACCCCAGAGGACAGAGAAGGACAAAAGACCCCAGAGGACAGAGAAGGACAAAAGACCCCGGAGGACAGAGAGGGGACAAAAGAGACCCAGAGGACAGAGAAGGGACAAAAGACCCCAGAGGACAGAGAGAGGGACAAAAGACCCCAGAGGACAGAGAAGGGACAAAAGACCCCAGAGGACAGAGAAGGACAAAAGACCCCAGAGGACAGAGAAGGACACAAAGACCGACGCGATGAGTGGGAATGTATGCACCAAGGACTTGACACTTCAAATATCCGTTGCTGCTTGCAACCACAGGGCAAGATGGACAGGACGCGCTAAGATTTGAACAGTGCCGTGACAGGGTAGGACACATGGGTATGGTTTTTATAGAAACTTTGTTGATGGCTGACAGACTTTGCAGAGGTACCTCATCTTTATTCTTCATTACTAAGCCCAAGCCGATCGCACCGGATCTTCTTACAGCTGTCAACACTCAGGGAAAAGAAACCCCCGCCTGAAAAAAATCCTTGTAAACTTTACGTACAACTCACAGGATATTCGCAATCAACTATTGATATTCAGCCAACAAAACTAGGCTATGCTGAGGACGTCAAGTATTCCTGGTATTCAACATCTACAGTCTGAAAAAAAAACCATAATAACATCAGAAAGTAACACTCTTCTTGTCTGTCTATCTATCTACTTATCTATCTGTGCCTCTATGTATTTCATGGCCAAATGACAAACATGCAACGGAGAACGGGACAGTTGGTATCAAATATAGACAGTATGCACATTTTTATGTTGCATGATTATGACAGAACAGCTGGCATTCTATAGATTCTGCGAGGGTTAAAAGATGTCAGGATTTGCCGGAACAAAGCCAGGTGAATTGGCCCATTGCAAAAAGACATGGATGGCTGCAAGAAAAAAAAATCAAAGAGTGATAGAAATGAGGAATTACAAGAGCTTAATTTCCCTCGGTCGGGGATATGGTTTACACTGAAAAATCCAAGACACCTCCACGGGATGTCGCTTCACCTTAAGGATAGTTTGTAGGCAGATTGTTAAAAGCATGCTGAAAATTGACTGTTAAAAGCATACTCAAAATTATGGTCTGCCTCCAACAGCAAGCAGTAGGCGCATACTTCATTGAAGTATAGCTCGGAAGCAGATTGTTGAAGACGTGCTAATGTTTGCTCTTAACAACAAGCAGTAGCTGCAACAAAATAACTAGTACCACTCAAATAAGAAAAAACACTACATGAGAATCTACAGGTTTTTTTTTCTTGTGCTGTTATTGTTTGTACACTTGTCCCCCATGGCTTTTATCTTAACCAGAGCTTGTCCACGTTTCAAAGCTGACCTAGAAAGGCCAAGGCATATGCACAATAAATGGCCGGTCTTCAATAAACAGACCATCTTCTCCGACTTTGCAAGTTGGGGCCCGTCCTGGGAAGTATTTCGTGAGCTAGACTGACCTGACCCGGACATTGTGATAATGATTTCTCGGCTAGACGCCAAGCTCTAAGCGCTTTACAATCAACACTCGTTTACACAACGGGCTGCCTACCTGGGTAGTGCCGACTGAAGAGCTGCCAGCTGGCGCTTCATTCAGTCGTTTCCCGTGTCATCCAGTCAGTATCGTTCAATATCGATCACTCATTTTCCTTACTTCCTTCATTCTTTCCATTTCTCACTCAGGGTGCATGCTATGTGTAACGTGTCATCCATACCAACGGCCAAACTGGCCTACTCTTCCGAATGTTGGTGATGG
>JADBJO010000093.1:905000-912500 GCA_016801955.1 Conus betulinus | reverse complement strand
TCTTCACGCTCAGAACAGGACACGGCCATCTCTCCTATCTCTACAGAAGAAAGATCCTCTACACGTAGGAATGGGCAGATAGTAGTGGCCCACTGACCACAACTCACACTTTGTCTGTCCTACCTACCTGCCTGAACTGCAACATATGGCCCAGCCCAGTGGAGCTTTATGGGGAGGAAAACTGAGGAGCCGGCATTGTCATTGCTGGAGGAAGCGGACTTGGTCTGACAAACTGGACTTGCCGTCTCTGACGGCCCTGAACTTTGTAGTTTTCAGATTCCTGTTTAGTCTTCACACAGTGTCAAATACACGTGCGTCATGAGCAACACAATTTAGGTCTGGCATTGTCAGTGTGCTCTGAACTATCCTGCACAGCCTTGGCGCTGCATGCAATAAGTCTGTCGTGATTTCTTCAGTTCATACTCAACACCGGCACTGTGTCCAATCATTGTGTCAAGACCTATCCCTCAGCACCCGCTTAGCTTTGCTGCCGTGTTCGAGAAACAGGCCATTATCGAGTTTTTCTTTTTTCTGTTTGTTTTAATGGTTTCTCTTTAACCAAAACGCATGCATACACCAGCACATCCGACGTCTGTGTAGTGTGTGTACGTGTGTGTACCACTTGGACAGATTAAGATGATGTCGTGTTGGACAGATTAAAAGTCAGGGAAGAGGATCGCTCTGTCAGTTGAATCTGGTGTCGCATTCCTCTCGCGTCATTCACCGTACCCACAACGAATGCAGACAACAATGATTCCAGAACGTTTCAATCTGAGAGACACTGACCGTAAAAGAGACTCGAAAGAAGGTGGTGATAAGAGGGAAGGAAGGTGGTTCCTCAGAAGATCTGGTAGGAAGGAAGGTGGTCTGAAAGAAGACCACTAGGAAACCAAGGTGATGTTTGGAACAGAAGCTGGAACGCAGAAGGGTGAAAGAAGAGGTCACAAGGAAGGTGGTGAAAGAAGAGGGCGGAAGGAAGTGGAAAGAAAGAAGGAAGGAAGGTAGGGTAGGAAGGAAGGTGATTCCAAGAAGAGATTTCAAAGGAAGGAAGAGAAGGTGGTGAAAGAAGAGGTAGGTAGGAAGGAAGGTGGTGAAAGAAGAGGTAGGAAGGAAGGTGGTGAAAGAAGAGGTAGGAAGAAGGAAGGTGGTGAAAGAAGAGTAGGAAGGAGGAGGAAGGTGGTGAAAGAAGAGGTAGGAAGGAAGGTAGGTGGTGAAAGAAGAAGGGTAGGAAGGAAGACAGGTGGTGAAAGAAGAGAAGTAGGAAGGAAGGTGGTGAAAGAAGAGGTAGGAAGGAAGGAAGGTGGTGAAAGAAGAGGTAGGACGGAAGGAAGGTGAAAGAAGAAGGGCGGAAGGAAGGTGGTGAAAGAAGAGGGAGGAAGGAAGGTGGTGGAAAGAAGAGGGAGGAAGGAAGGTGGTGGTGAAAAAAAGAGGCCGGAAGGAAGGAAGGTGGTGAAAGAAGAGGTAGGAAGGAAGGTGGTGGTGAAAAAGAGAGGAAGGAAGGAAGGAAGGAAGGTGGTGAAAGAAGAGGTAGGAAGGAGGAAGGTGGTGAAAGAAGAGGAAGGAAAGGAAGGAAGGTGGTGAAAGAAGAGGTAGGAAGGAAGGAAGGTGGTGAAAGAAGAGGAGGAAGGAAGGAAGGAAGGTGTGTGAAAGAAGAGGAGGAAAGGAAGGAAGGTGTGAAGAAGAAAGAAAGAGGAAGGAAAGGAAGGAAGGTGGTGAAGAAAGAAGAGGAAGGAAAGGAAGGAAGGTGGTGAAAAGAAGAGGAAGGAACGAAGGAAGGTGGTGAAAGAAGAGGGAAGGAAAGAAGGAAGGAAGGTGGTGAAAGAAGAGAAGGTAGGAAGGAAGGAAGGTGGTGAAAGAAGAGGTAGGAAGGAGGAAGGTGGTGAAAGAAGAGGAGTTAGGAAGGAAGGTGGTGAAAGAAGAGGTAGGAAGGAAGGTGGTGGTGAAAGAGAAGAAGGAAGGAAGGAAGGCGGTGAAAGAAGAGGTAGGAAGGAAGGAAGGTGGTGAAAGAAGAGGTAAGAAGGAAAGGTGGTGAATGAAAGAAGGGTAGGAAGGAAGGAAGGCGGTGGTGAAAGAAGAGGTAGGAAGGAAGGAAGGTGGTGAAAGAAGAGGGAGGAAGGAAGGAAGGTGGTGAAAGAAGGGTAGGAAGGAAGGAAGGAAGGTGGTGTGAAAGAAGAGGTAGGAAGGAAGGAAGGTGGTGAAAGAAGAGGTAGGAAGGAAGGAAGGTGGTGAAAGAAGGGTAGGAAGGAAGGAAGGTGGTGAAAGAAGAGGTAGGAGGAAGGAACGAAGGTGGAAAGAAAGAAGAGGTAGGGGGAAGGTGGTGAAAGAAGAGGTAGGAAGGAAAAAGGTGGTGAAAGAAGGGTAGGAAGGAAGGAAGGTGGTGAAAGAAGGGTAGGAAGGAAGGAAGGTGGTGAAAAGAAGAGGAAGGAAGGAAGGTGGTGAAAGAAGGGTAGGAAGGAAGGAAGGTGGTGAAAGAAGAGAAGGAAGGAAGAAGGTGGTGAAAGAAGGGTAGGAAGGAAGGAAGGAAGGTGGTGAAAGAAGAGGTAGGAAGGAAGGTGGTGGTGAAAGAAGAGGTAGGAAGGAAGGAAGGTGGTGAAAAAGAAGAGGGGTAGGATGGAAGGTGGTGAAAGAAAGAAGGGTAGGAAGGAAGGAAGGTGGTGAAAAAGAAGAGGTAGGAAGGAAGGCGGTGGGTGGTGACAGAAGAGGAAGGAAGGAAGGTGGTGAAAAAGAAGAGGTAGGAAGGAAGGCGATGAAAGAGGGTGTAGGAAGGAAGGAGGTGGTAGAAAGAAGGAAGGAAGGAAAGGTGGTGAAAGAAGAGGTAGGAAGGAAGGAAGGTGGTGAAAAAAGAGGTAGGAAGGAAGGAAGGTGGTGAAAGAAGAGGTAGGAAGGAAGAAGGTGGTGAAAAAAGGGTAGGAAGGAAGGAAGGTGGTGAAAAAAGGGTAGGAAGGAAGGAAAGGAAGGTGTGAAAAGAAGGGAGGGAAGGAAGGAAGGTGGTGAAAAAAGAGGTAGGTAGGAAGGAAGGAAGGTGGTGAAAGAAAGAGGTAGGAAGGAAGGAAGGTGGTGAAAGAAGGGTAGGAAGGAAGGAAGGTGGTGAAAGAAAGAAGAGGTTGGAAGGAAGGAAGGTGGTGAAAGAAAGAAGGGTAGGAAGGAAGGAAGGTGGTAAAAAAGAGGTCGGAAGGAAGGAAGGTGGTGAAAGAAGAGGTAGGAAGGAAGGAAGGTGTGAAAGAAGAGGTAGGAAGGAAGGTGGTGAAAAGAAGGAGGAAGGTGGTGAAAGAAGGTAGGAAGGAAGGAAGGAAAAGGTGAGGAAGGAAGGAAGGTGGTGAAAGAAAGGTAGGAAGGAAGGTGGTGAAAGAAGAGTAGGAAGGAAGGAAGGTGGTGAAAGAAAGGGTAGGAAGGAAGGTGGTGAAAGAAGCCGATTTAACGAAGTCAATCTGACAAAATGGAATCAACGTTCGGATGTGGCTGTGTTGTTAGGCTTGATAAGAATTCAGACTTAGGTTAGGTTAGGATCAGGGTTAAGATGCGACTCCGGAGTAGGAGAGATTAACACTTCTCAACTTACCGTGCATTAAGCGTAAACACCCTGTCTTTTGGAACGTCAGAATCGACTCGCAACGTTACATGTCAAGTTTACAAACGTTACAGAATGTTCATTCTTCTTGCGTACTTTGTTCTCTGCGATAACGTAAGAATTGTTCTGCTGAGTCTCACTACATAACTCTCACCAGTCATGGCGTATCGACGCCTTTACAGAGTGCATGCAGCCCAAATTGGAATACAAGTCAGAAGCAGCTGCTCTAGGCTGGCTCAACACTCTTCCTTATCCAAACATCCTCATGAGAGCAGCAACTGGGGAGCTTTTCTTCAGACCAAATAGAAAAGACAGCGTACGCCTTTCAAAAACTGAACTGATAGTGTGGGTGGAGGAAGGCCGGATTGCTCGGAACGGGATCGACAATGCACGTTGTGTGTGCAGCTCTTCGTCAGTATAGCCCTGCCTCAATAACCACCATCATCGTCCCAACCTGGCATAAACATTTGATTATCTTGGCTGTGTAGGCAATACCCCTTTCGACCCATTGTTTTCGTTTGTCTGTCTCTCCATGTGTCTATCCGTCCGTCCGTCGGTCGGTCTGTTTGTCAGTCTCTCTTCTCCCCTCTCTCTGTATCTGTGCGTGCGTGTGTGTGTGTGTGTGTGTGTGTGTGTGTGTGTGTGTGTGTGTGTGCGCGCGCGCGCGCGCGTGCGCGTGCGTACGTGAGTGCGTGTGTGCGTGCGTGTCTGTGCATGTGGATGTGTGTACGAGCGCGCATATGTGTGTGCCGCCGTTTCAGTTATTAAAGCAGAAGAGAAATTTTCAACAAAACATTATTAGATAAACTTGCAATGTCTGTGAAAAACCTGATAG
Organism: Conus betulinus; assembly: GCA_016801955.1. Classification (NCBI taxonomy): domain Eukaryota; kingdom Metazoa; phylum Mollusca; class Gastropoda; order Neogastropoda; family Conidae; genus Conus; species Conus betulinus. Next base: position 908,097 of record JADBJO010000093.1, on the reverse strand, counting down.
TATGTTGGGACGTCGTTCATTATGCCTCTTCCAAAGTAAAGCAAGCTATAAATCACATCTCTATTCATACTTTTTACGATCATTTTTTAATCATCGCATAAAAATGTAGACGTAATCGTACGTTTCAGTAACTTCATGCTTAATCATCAAGACAGGTCACTCACATTTTAATACTAAAACATACATGACATCTGAGTTAGGAAATTGAAAGAGCATCACAAACTTTCTGATATGTTGTAAGCAATTTCTGAGATTTTTTTTTTCAATTTGTATAAGTGTGCAAACGTTCCCAATGCATTTTTTTCCTTTGTCATGTACAAAAACACCCTCATTTTGTCACGCCTCCGTTCTCTTTATTGATACTCGGAATTAAAAAGAAAAAAAATGCTGACAACACAATGAATGAGGACTTGGTTGAAGAAGAAATAGATCGCTTCATGACTCATCCAGTGCTTATGGGGAAATTTTTTTTTAAGCCCATAAATCCACCAATCCCAAGGGTGTTACTAGCAAGTTTATTTAAGTGTTCGACCGATCGATTTGCATTTTTTTTCTTCTTCTAAAATTGTTTAGTAAGCTATTTGATTGTGGTGTTTTACCCGACCACTGAACTCAATCTGAATCTGTTATTTAGCTTGTTTTTAAAGAAAGGCAACATCAGTAATCCGAATAATTATAAAACAACTTCATTGCATGGTATAAGCAATAAACTACTTGGTATATTGATATAAAACAAGTTACATAAAACGGAAGAAAGTAAGTAATATCACAGTGTGTGTGTGTGTGTGTGTGTGTGTGTGTGTGTGTGTGTGTGTGTGTGTGCGCATGCGAGCTCGCGCGCGCGCGCGCGCGCGCGTGTGTGTGTAACAGTGACCACAGTTTAAAACCTTTTGATATAATAGTGGTAATACTAGTAATAGCAGCAGCAGCAGCAGCAACAGTGTGTGTGTGTGTGTGTGTGTATGTGTGTGTGTGTGTGTGTGAGCGAGTGCAAGTATGTGCATGCGCACGTGTTTTTGTGAGGAGAGAGAGAGAGAGAGAGAGAGAGGGGGGTGGAGGGGGGATTATATACTCCCATCCTCTTCTCTTTGCCATTTCTCTCCTGACCCCTTTCTTTCAATTTTCACTCCCTCCAGCCTCCTCCCTCCTCCTCCTCACTCCCCTCTCCACACCCATCACCCTGTACCCAGAGTGGTTTTTATCTGAATGTGTTTTTTCTCCTCGTGTGCCCAATGTTGTGCCGTCAAGTGAACCGTCATCATGGACTCCGGGGGTTTCCGTTTTTCCCGCTGCATTTCAGCCACCGACAGGACTAGAGAAGGGCTACTCTCCAAGCTCTTAGCTAAACAACTCGTCATTGACATGCGTGTAAACCCCCTAGTCATATTTTCTAACAATAGCGGGTGTGTTTGTTTGTTTCTTTCTTTCTTTCTTGATGTTGTTGTCTATTTCAACTTTCCCAAAGTTCTAGGACATGCAGAAGCACAATTCTTTTCGGGATCAACAAATGTTTGCCCTCCCTCTGTCTGCGCGTCTGTCTCTCTCTCAGTCACACACACACACACACACACACACGCGCGCGCGCGCGCGCGCGCGCGCACGTACACACACACGCACATACGTACATGCGCGCATGCATGTCCACGATCACAAAACACACACACACACACACACACACACACAGATAGACAAACAGAGGCAGAAAGAGAGAGAGAGAGAGAGAGAGAGAGAGAGAGAGAGAGAGAGAGAGAGACAGAGAGAGACAGAGACAGAGACAGACTGAGAGACAGAGAGAGACTGAGACAAAGAGAGATTCAATGACTTAATTGTAACGCCCAATCTGAAGCAGCAATATCTGTCTCCTAAATACTTCCGTGGAATAATAGTGAGATATAATTCAGTCGTTGTCACATGCTTGGAGTTTCTGTAAACCACGTACTTGTTACTCGAATCTATAGTTGACTGCCGATCAGATGGGCTTTCTGTATCATTTTTTTTATCGCACGCGCATGCGCGCACTCACTCACGCACACGCACACACACACACACACACACACACACACACACACACACACACACACACACTCACGCACGCACGCACGCACGCATGCACGCACGCATGCGCGCGCGTGCGCGCGCGCACACACACACACACACACACACACACACACACACACACACACAATATATCGTCCTTGATTTCCCACTGCCTTCATCAGCCAAGAAATACTCAACAGACCCGCACCACCAGCCCCGCCTGACATCCCACCACCAACCGAGCTTCTTGATATCAATACCAACCTCCCAACTAAAACAGAGATCACCAGAGCCATCAAGTCCCTCAAGTCAGGCAAGGCAGCGGGTCCTGACGGCATACCACCCGCAGCACTAAAGGCAGACATCCAGACTTCGACTGAGATGCTACACCCACTCCTACACAAGATCTGGGAACAGGAGAGACTGCCAGAAGACTGGATGAAAGGCCATCTTGTAAAGCTGCCGAAGAAAGGGGACCTGTCATCCTGCAACAACTGGAGAGGAATCATGCTGCTGTCCCTCCCGGGGAAAGTATTGACAAGAATAATCCTAGAGAGATTGCAGACCGCCCTTGACCAGACACTTCGGGAAGAACAGGCAGGGTTCTGCCAAGACAGATCATGCACGACCATATTGCGACACTGCGGATCATCATCGAGCAGTCCCTAGAGTGGCAGACCCCCCTGTACACAGTTTTCATCGACTTTCAGAAGGCTTTTGACAGTGTCGTCGACAGAAATGTCATCTGGAACTGATGTACCACTACGGCTTTTCCACCAAAGTTCGTCACCATCATCCAACAACTATACAAAGATGCCACCTGCCAAGTCATCCACGATGGGAAGCTGACGGAACCCTTCTCTGTACAAACCGGTGTCCGTCAGGGCTGTTTACTTTCGCCGACAATCTTCCTGATGGTGATTGACTGGGTCATGAGACAGTCTACAGCAGGTCGGAGGACGGTATCCAGTGGACCTTCAAGAAGCAGCTGGAGGACCTGGACTTCGCGGACGACATCAGTCTCCTCTCCCACAAGCAGCAAGATGCACAAGAGAAGCTA
>JADBJO010000093.1:895000-897500 GCA_016801955.1 Conus betulinus | reverse complement strand
CGTTGACATAACTCATTAAAACACATCTTCGTATAACATACCAGAAATTTTGTTAAAATCTTTCTCTTATGAAATCTTGGATTAGCTGAAAAACTTTGGTCTCTTTCAGAAACTCAAAAACTCCATCGAGTGGGTCACCTCTGAACAAAGTTGTCATGGAGTATACTGTCAAGTTTTTGTGTCTGACATCATGCAAGTCCCAACACTTTAAAAGAACATGCTTCGTTGTGAAGACATGGAATGCACCACAGAGCTTCTCCACCTTTTAAAAAGGTAAGAATGGGTGTGGCCTGTGTGCAAACGGCACAAGACTATTTTCCTTTTTTTTTACGGCCGCCCATGGAACGTGGTAAAAACACTTTCAGCTTTGGATGGACTTGGAAGAGTTAGTTATCGGTCTGCGAGTTCATTCCTCTCGCTAGAGGTCTGTGACGTAAGCCTGAGCTTTGGATTTCCGATCGTGTGAAGAATAGACAATCTCTTCAACTCTTTCTCAGTGGCACTCTTGGCAGGTTGACCAACCACTTCGTTGCCTCGAATGCCCACATGGCCGGCCACCCAGGCAAAAAACTGTGTTGTATCCATCAGATTTCAGAAGGGTGTACAGTGCGAACAAGTTCAGCAGTTGAGGGTGCCAACACGGCAAGGCTGCAACTTCCGGAGGGAAATATGGTTAATGAACGACTTGTTCACCGGGGATGGTGGTTACCGAACGGCTTGTTCTCCGAGAATAATGGTCGCTGAACTTGTTCAATACGTTACTGAGAGAATTTTTCACTGGAAATGGAAGTTACTGACCAGCTTGTTCACCAAGAGTTATATGCATTGACCAACCTATTCACCGGGAATCATGGCTGTCGAACGAACTGTTCACCTGGAATTGTGATTATTGAACGAACTGTTCACTGGGAACAGTGGTTACTGAACAACTTTTTCACCAGCTGTGGTATCTATTGTCTGACTTGTTCACTGGGAACAGTGGTATTGAATACTTGGTTCACTGGTTACTGAACGACGTGTTCAACAAGAATATTGTTGATTAGAAATGTGCGCCAGGAATTAACTTATTCACAAGGAATGATGGGTTAGCGAACGACTCCTTCACCGGGAATGCTGATTATTCAACGACTTGTTCACCAGAAATGGAAGTCATTCAACGACTTGTTCACCAGAAATGGAAGTTATTCAACGACTTGTTCACCAGGAATGGTGGTTTTTCAACGATTTGTTCACGAAAAATTGTGGTCATTGAATGACTTGCTCACTAGGAATGGTGGGTATTCAACGACTTGTTCACCAGGAACGATTGTTATTGAATGACGTGTTCACCAGGAATGATGGGTTATTGAATGACTTCTTCACCGGGAAGGATGGGTATTGAATGACTTCTTCACCGGGAATGATTCTTCACCGGGAATGATGGGTTATGAATGAATGACTTCTTCACCAGGAATGATTGTTATTGAATGACTTCTTCACCAGGAATGATTGATTGTTATGAATGACTTCTTCACCAGGGAATGATGGGTTATTGAATGACTTCTTCACCAGGAATGATGGGTTATTGAATGACTTCTTCACCGGGAATGATGGGTTTATTGAATGACTTCTTCACCAGAATGATGGGGTTATTGAATGACTTCTTCACCAGGAATGATTGTTATTGAATGACTTCTTCACCGGGAATGATGGGTCATTGAATGACTTCTTCACACCAGGAATGATGGGTTATTGAATGACTTCTTCACCAGGAATGATGATTGGTTATTGAATGATTTCTTCACCAGGAATGATGGGTTATTGAATGGCTTCTTCACCGGGAATGATTGTTATTGAATTTGACTTCTTCACCGGGAATGATGGGTTATTGAATGACTTCTTCTTCACCAGGAATGATTGTTATTGAATGACCTCTTCACCAGGAATGATGGGCCATTGAATTACATGTTTACTGGCAATGATGGGTTATTGAACGACTTGTTCACCAGGAATGGTGGTTATTCTACGACGACGTGTTCATAAAAAAATAGTGGTTATTCAGCAACGTGTTCACCAGGACTGGTGGTTATACAATGAGTTGTTCATCGGTATGGTGGTTAATCAGCGACTTGTTCACCAGGAATGGTGGTTTCACAACGAGTTGTTGTTTATCATTAATGGTGGTGATGTTATTAAACGACTTGTTCAGCAGAAACGACTGGTGGTGGTATTCAACGACTTGTTCACCAGGAATGGTGGCTTCTGAACAACTTGTTCAACATGAATGGTGTTTATTGAACTTGTTCAATGGGAAAGAGGATAGTTGAAAGTCCAAAAGGAGAGCACAATGTCCAGCGTATTCAGTTCACTCAGTTGTATTAATGCTGGGCAAAGCGCTGTAGAAAGGTGCAGGTTTTGTTCAAGACATGATACGGAAAACAAGACATGTTGGCTCTTCATTTAAAAAGCAATACACTGATTCCGTCATTATTCTCTCTTTCCACCTCTCGGCTTACATCGG
>JADBJO010000093.1:862500-880000 GCA_016801955.1 Conus betulinus | reverse complement strand
CGGCCCGGGGGAGATTCGAGCCCTAGGAGGAGACGAATTCGAGCCCCAGGAGTCCGTGGATAGAATGCACACGAACCCGCGCTCCACCAAGAGAGAGAGAGAGAGAGAGAGATAGAGATCGTCAGCGCATGCTGGTTAACACATCAGTTAGACGAGAGATACGAGAAGAGACGTGATCCAGAAGAATGACTTGTGGGACTGACCGGGTAAGAGAGTTTTCTAAACACTGTTCAGTCACGGGTCATGATGCTGCAACATTTCAAGGCATGGATCTTGTCCGTTCTCTACTTTTTTTTTTTCTCTTATTGTCGTGATATGCAACTATTTCAAATAATTGTTCACTGTCCTTTCTTTCTTTTTGTGTGTTCTTGGCGTGCGGAAATTAAACACATCGTATTGACGAGATTTTCAATTTCGTGCGAGCGGCGGAACAATGTAATGGGAGTAATGAACACTATAATGGGGTAAAATGAGTGGAACGGTGATTTCTCTCTCTCTCTCTCTCTCTCTCTCTCTCTCTCTCTCTCTCTCTCTCTCTCTCTCTCTCTCTCTCTGTGTGTTGTGCGTCTGTCTGTGTCTGTTTCTGTGTGCGCGCGCGCTTCAATGGACGTTTCCTGTATGTAGGCCTTGTTTGATGAAATGTTAGATGCTTTTATACGTTGAAGTGCTGTCCTTGAAAACGGAGGGTGAAACGGAAGACAGCACTCAACGATGGGCAGCACTGTGGAAAGGAAGGAAAAACAGGGAGCGAGCGAGCGAGCAAGCGACAGAGAGAGAGACAGAGAGACAGACAGAAACAGAGAGACAGAGAGAGAGAGACAGACAGACAGACAGAAACGGAGAGCAGGAGAGAGAAAGAAAGACAGACATTCATTTTCTGTAAGTCAGTGTGTGTGTGTGTGTGTGTGTGTGTGTGTGTGTGTGTGTGTGTGTGTGTGTGTGTGTGTTCGTTCTTTAATTTAACGTCTATCCACCTAACAGTGATCTTAGACAGTATGTAAGTGTTATGTGTGTGTGCATGTGGTGTTTTTGGGGTGTATGCATGCGAATGGTTGGTGCTGATTTTGGGCGTACGTAGGTATGTATAATGCAACTAGGCCTAGATGAAAAAAATGATAATTACAAAAAACAAAAAACAAACAACAACAAAAAAAAAAACCACAAACCCCCCAAAAAAAACCTCCACATAATTGAATCCAAAACTTTAAAAGAAACACTAAATAAGCAACTACCACCAAGACGGGGAAAATATCATAGATGTTAAAGTAAATGTCCAACTGGGCTCTTAATCAGTCCTTGAACAACTTCAAAAATGTTTGATTCGTTGGAGATGACGTCTTCAAAGGCTGACATCGACGGTCAGTGTTCAACAACCAAGCAGGTAAGTAAGTTTTCATTCTATCGCACAAAAAAGTAGATGGAACGGAGTGATTTGCTGGCCACAAATACAAGTCACGTGTTCACAGAATTTGGTGTGCGTGCGTGCGTGTGTGTGTGTGTGTGTGTGTGTGTGTGTGTGTGTGTGCGCGCGCGCGCGCGCGCGTGCCCGCATGTCCGTGTTCGCGAGTGCATGCCTGGAATGGGTTGGAGAGTGGCAAAAAAGAGGGATGGTGGCGATGGGGTGGGGATTTTCTGTGCGCGCGAATGCATGCATACATGCATACGAGAGAGAGAGAGAGAGAGAGAGAGAGAGAGAGAGAGAGAGAGAGAGAGAGAGGAGAGAGAGAGAGAGAGAGAGAGAGAGAGAGAGAAGACACAGACAGACAGACAGACAGAGTTTTTTTTTCTTTCTTTCTTTCTAGACATAACCCACATCCTCACATGGTCTTCTCCCCCAGCCCTCCTTCCCTCCCATTCCCTACTCATGACCTTTTGAACACCTTCCCCCAGCCCTCCTTCCCTCCCGTTCCCTACTCATGGACCTTTTGAACACCTTCCCCCAGCCCCTCCTTCCCTCCCGTTCCCTACTCATGAGAACACCTTCCCCCAGCCCTCCTTCCCTCCCGTTCCCTACTCATGACCTTTGAAACACCTTCCCCCAGCCCTCCTTCCCTCCCGTTCCCTACTCATGACCTTTTGAACACCTTCCCCCAGCCCTCCTTCCCTCCCGTTCCTACTCATGACCTTTTGAAACACCTTCTCCCCCAGCCCTCCTTCCCTCCCGTTCCTACTCATGACCTTTTGAACACCTTCTCCCAGCCCTCCTTCCCTCCCGTTCCCTACTCATGACCTTTTGAACACCTTCTCCCCCAGCCCTCCTTCCCTCCCGTTCCCTACTCATGACCTTTTGAACACCTTCTCCCAGCCCCTTCCCTCCGTTCCCTACTCATGACCTTTTGAACACCTTCCCCCAGCCCTTCTTCCCTCCCGTTCCCTACTCATGACCTTTTGAACACCTTCTCCCCAGCCCTCCTTCCTCTCCCGTTCCCTAACATGACCTTTTGAACACCTTCTCCCCCAGCCCTCCTTCCCTCCCGTTCCCTCATGACCTTTTGAACACCTTCTCCCAGCCCTCCTTCCCTCCCGTTCCCTACTCATGACCTTTTGAACACCTTCTCCAGCCCTCCTTCCCTCCCGTTCCCTACTCATGACCTTTTGAACACCTTCTCCCAGCCCTCCTTCCCTCCCGTTCCCTACTCATGACCTTTTGAACACCTTCTCCCAGCCCTCCTTCCTCCCGTTCCCTACTCATGACCTTTTGAACACCTTCTCCCCCAGCCCTCCTTCCCTCCCGTTCCCTACTCATGACCTTTTGAACACCTTCTCCCCCAGCCCTCCTTCCCTCCCATTCCCTACTCATGACCTTTTGAACACCTTCTCCCAGCCCGAAAACCAACAGGCTTTCAGAACGCTCTGAGGTAAATCATACAAATAAACAGTGTGCATATGTTGATTTTCGATCCTCTGAGTGTGCGTGTGTATGTGTGTGTGTGTGTGTGTGTGTGTGTGTGTGTGTGTGTGTGTGTGTGTGCGTGCGTGCGTGCGTGCGTGTGTGTGTGTGTGTGTGTGTGTGTGTGAGAGAGAGAGAGAGAGAGAGAGAGAGAGAGAGAGAGAGAGAGAGAGAGAGAGCACGCGCACGGAGTGGAGTGGGAGAGTGGGAGTGGAAGAAAAGGGAGAAATGGGTTTGAGAGGGGGCAGGCAGAGGGTGTTGGGGGAGGCTGGCCTTGTTCTGTTGACTCTTGACTTTTTTTTTTTTTTTTTTTTTTTTTGCCTAGACACACACTGAGAGACAACCACAGAGCATCGCTGGAGTGCCATGGTTCGATCTGTTCTCCAAGGCGTGGACCTAGTCAGACCCACACAGCCACTGAGCTTGGTTCGGGCTGACTGTGAACACCTAATCTTAGTCTGCAACACACCTTGGAACGTAGCACTGCCTGGGGTGCTGATACGTAACTCACTGACAAACTGTCAACTAGCTGAAATAAACATTTCAAGAATAATCGAAACCTGACTTCAAAACATTACATGACGTAATTGTCTGCTTGAGCACTTTTGGTCTGATTCTCAGTATTCACAGGCCATCCCTAATCTCCCTAAAGGTTTGACAAGTCAGAGTGAAGCTCCGCGGCCTAATGCCGTGAGTGCAGAGAACTGTTGGAAAATGACTTTGTCCCGGGCACAGCATTATGGAAGACAAAATTCGCCCCTCCTGCCGCAGTCTCATCCTTCCCTGAGCTTAATCAGTCACCCATTGACTTCTACGTGGACAGAGATGGCTTTCAAATCGGGGAAACCGCAATCCCTTGGGTGGTTTGAACTCACGACGGTCAGCTTCATAGCCGGCAGAAAGCTCTGCTAACCATTGGCTGGGCCCCTCTTGATGATACAAATCCAATATTCTCACGCAGAGTGTTTTTGCCGGTAGATTAACATTACTGGTCTGTTGTGGACAGTCCGAGTTTCATGTATACCGTTTTTCTGTGAACTTCCATAGAATTGGAATAAGGAAAGAGACAATGAAATGAGATCAATGTATCACTATCATCCTCATCGTCACCACTATCACCATTTAGTAAAACAGTAACGGCTACTTTGTGTGCGTGCGTGCGTGTGTGTGTGTGTGTGTGTGTGTGTGTGTGTGTGTGTGTGTGTGTGTGTGTGTGTGTGTGTGTGTGTGTTTTTTTTTTTTTTTTTCCGATGTCAATGAGAAACTATCGTCGTCAATATTGGCTTTGTTGTTTGTTTGTTTGTTTGACTGATTTGTCTGCTTTTAATCCTTTTCAGTGGAAATCCAGGATTCTACTTATCAAGCTTATCCAATGGAAAATTCCACTGAGACAGGTAACAGCACCTACTGACCTTGAGAGGGGAGGTAGCGGCAGGTACTTATGCAGACGACGCCTCTCAGACATAATGAGAACGGTGCGACATCAAGACTCATCTGGGATTATGCTGGCTCGGAAGCCGGGACAGGTCGTTTGCATAACTAACTGACCGGGAAGTTAACTGACACATTCTCCCCCTTCCTGCCCCCTCATCCGCTCCCCTCTCTCTCCCCCTTCCTCCTTACAAACCCCCTCCTTTCCGCACCCTTGTCCTCCCTCTTTTCTCTCTAAATTAAATATTAACAACGATGAAACTAAAGCGGTGAGGTTGAAGCAACGGAGATTTTTGTCAGGCCTTGGTTTACACATGGGTGTGACACAGGGGGCAGCTGATATGCTATATCATATCTGCCAGCACACACACACACACACACACACACACACACACACACACACACACACACACAAAAGAGACACCTGTCACTGTTTTTATGGTGAAGACTAAACGCAGACACGGGAATGGTGACACCTATCTGTGCATGTGTTAACTGTCAATTTTGCATATTGTGACTGACAGTGTAGTGTCAAATGTCAAATTTTACGTATTCTGGCTGACCGTGTGAGCATTATGACGCCCATAATTTAGGACTATATATCACAAATGACAGCTGCGAAATATACAGAGCCGACAGCCATCCAACATGACATTAAAGTTGAAGAATACCTAGTTACCAACTGTCCAGGTTAAGGGAAATCCTGAGTATTGCTTAAGTGAATTTACTGCTGTAGAATTCGGGCTTAACACACCAACAGTATCTCTGCTCTCAAATATGCATCCGCGCACACATGCACCCCATCAAATAAGTAATACAGTTTCTACTTTACATGTGAAAAATTCAAAGGCACACAAAAAAACAGAAATAATGAATCAATACTATCTGATCTCGGGTTGAATTCCGTATTTGGCTTCTTACCTGGATAGGTTTACACACACACACACACACACACACACACACACACACACACACACACACACACACACACACACACACACACACACACACACACACACACACACACACACACACACACACTAGTTCTGTCTCTCCGTTACATGAAGATGTCACTACACTATGCCTCGTTGATTTTGAATCAGCAGCAGGGAATGGTGAAGCCTTTGATCGTCTGGCACAAGGCTCAGGACTGGCTCTCCATGTTCGACTTCTAGAGGCTCTTCCTCTAAGTCTCCTTCTTTCCTCACTTTGGTCCTAGTTTCTTCTTCTTCTTCTTCATCATCATCATCATCATCATCATCATCATCATCATCATCATCATCATCATGTCTGTCTGTCTGTCTGTCTGTCTGTCTGTCTGTCTGTCTGTCTGTCTCTCTCTCTCTCTCTCTCTCTCTCTCTCTCTCTCTCTCTCTCTCTCTCTCTCTCTCTTCATTGACTTCGATCTGCGTTAGAGACTAACTAGCACTTCAGTCCACCCAAGACCACGTTCTCTCGAACCCTTCTTCACCCTGTTCACACTCTTCACGTCTCTCTGTCCTCGCATTGTGTTACGTGTTTCCTACTGTTCATTTTCTAAAGGTATTTGGGAAAAGGCTCTCCTCAGTATGCACTTTTCTAAACGACCGCCTAACAAATAGTTCCCCGCCAATGTCCATCAAACATTCACAGGAGCTTCTAAGGTAATGTTCACACTTAGATTATCCTCGCTTGAAAGCTACCACCACGCATTCAAACCAGCCTGACAATAGCATCAGCTCAGTACCTAACAACAACAATACCTTCTGAAGAAAGAACAGACTCTGTACTTCAAGTCAACTGTCAACAGGCATTGGTTTGTTTACTTTCATTGAACAATTTTCAACTCACTAAGCCTGCACCACGTGGATGAATTATTCCCTGGATGACCATTCAAGGTTTGAACCCAGAAATTCTATCCGTTCTTCGCTGGTTACTGTCACCTGTCAACTCGATAACTACGATCTCCTGCCCGCAGCCCGCAGATTTGTGCTGGTCGAGTGCCTTCATACCTTCTCTACTAATCTGCCCAGTATCCCATGATAATCTTTTATTCAAAACCTTTGTCATTTAAAGCCCTCAAAGGCTTCTGTAAATGTTGGCCCCTTAACAATTCCCCTAACTTTGAAGACAATGCCCCGCAATGGTTAAAGCACATTCAAGGAGTAGAAAATTCCTGTTATCATTCTTTCATTGAAACCAACTCTACTCTAGTCCACTCTTCAGCCTTACAAACCCATTTTGACAAAAAGAAAAGAGAAAAATGAATACACGCGCTAAGCACAAAGCTGACATCAACACTGATTTGAAGTTTCCACAAGCTTTGAGTAATGTGGCGGTATATCAAATGACCATTGTCAAGCGTCACGTTGTTGTCTGCTACCAAAACAACACTGCACTGAATCGCATCCACACACTATCCTCCTGTCTCCAGATCATTTCAGCTTGGTCATCTGCCTCCTTTTAGTCGGGCATGATTAGTACGACTGGCCCTGTCTCGCTTCCCTTGCCTAACCCTGGGATTTACAGCGCTCGCAGAACACCTGACATCGCCCAGAATCCCAAGCAATTAGCGCTCCCATGGGACACTCCCTTGGGTCTACGTTCTGTTTAAGTTAGCCTGGGGTAAATACCTCATGCTCTGCTGACATCACCACCTGCCTGAGCTGCCCAGGCACAACACCCTGCCTTTTCATCTTCCCTAAGGCCTGATTAGTGTAGGTTCAATGCAATGCCTTTTCATCTTCCCTAAGGCCTGATTAGTGTAGGTTCAATGCAATGCCTTTTCATCTTCCCAAAGTCCTGATTAGTGTAGGTTCAATGCAATGCCTTTTCATCTTCCCTAAGGCCTGATTAGTGTAGGTTCAATGCAATGCCTTTTCATCTTCCCTAAGGCCTGATTAGTGTAGGTTCAATGCAATGCCTTTTCATCTTCCCTAAGGCCTGATTAGTGTAGGTTCATGCAATGCCTTTTCATCTTCCCTAAGGCCTGATTAGTGTTGGTTCAATGCAATAACCCATCCTCCAACTTAGAAGCGATTATGTCTTGTCTGATATCTTTCTTGACCCTCATGTGTGCAAGTTTCAAATGCTTTCTTAGCGAGTGATCAGTCCGTTGTCCTAACTCTTCAGGGCTTTTTTTCGCGCAAGACTGTCCCCATCTGAATCAGCCAAGAGGCTGGGGTTTAGGTCCTTGAACCCACGTGCCCCGGAATGTTCTCTTTTACTACGTCACACGGCGGGCTTAGAACAGCGAAACAGCTCACCTGTCCCGTATAGAGTGGAGTATGTATAAACAGTCGAGCAGTCTTAAACTCTCCTACAGTCCAGTCTATTTGCCTACACTTTCGTGTCTCATCATCTATAAACTCCCCTTTCTCCTTTTTTAGTAGCTACACCTATACACCCTGAGTCTCTGTTAAGAATAAGCGCGTTTTTCCCTATTCTGCCTTTGCGCACATCCATCCTGTCTCCAGAATTTGTGCCTATACCGCGCATAATCCAGACAACATGACTTTGTCGTCTTTCTCTTCCTTTTCTGCTTGCTTGCATTTTGGCCAAAGTCGCACAGCAGAGGTTTTCTTAGACTTGAATGTACAAATCCCTAGCTAAATGTCCTGTCTCGCTGCACATACAACAGGCCCTTCTGTCCGCTAGTGTTTTGGACTGCCTTAGTTCATTGCGGTGCTGTCCAGATGAGTCAAGTCTCGCCTCGCGATAATTTTTCTGCTGCTTCCAGTACTTCAGTTACTGTTCCTGCTTTCTTCTCCTTGGCGTGTATATTAAGGCCAGGCTCTCAACCATTAAGTATCTGCTCTTTCATAACCAGTGTCACGAAGCCCTCAAAATCCCTCTCTTGTCCACTCAGTTCTGCACACGTGTTGAAGTAGTGATCCAATCTCACCCCACTTGAGTATATGCATGTAATTTCACTCTGGTCGATCATAGCCGCGCGCAGCAGAACTTCCTATGTCAGATCGTATGCCCTAAGCACGGTCTGTTTCACCTTGTCAAAATCGCTTTGTTCTGTCTTGGGTAAGATGAATACGGTAGGCAGTGCACGACCTGTCAACGAGGCAGACAGGTTCATGGCCCATTCGTCCTCGGGCCAGCCCTTATCCTGGGAAAAACGACTCAAAACGACTGATAAATGCACCAATGTGTATCTTTTCTGAACAACGTAAATTGAGGCATGGGTGAAAACTTTTGCCAGCTGTTATCTGACTCAAAACTGGTGTTGCCAAAAGATTTTCGATTCCATATTTAAAGCTGAAAGTGGTTAGCTAAAACCGTTTCCTCTGTTACCGCTGGTAGCTACACTTTCTGCAATCGCTCTTGCTTTCGACGTTTTCGGCCTACTTTTTTCACAGCCTCGGGCTGATCCTTTCCAAACTTTCTACTCACAGTTCTCTCATCTCTTTCGGTCATTCGTTGAGTTTCGATGAACGTACCAGTGTTCATATCCTGTGTAGCCTTGTTTTTCCTCTAAATTCATCAATTTTTCTATGGGAATAAAGCTTTATTCGGACATTTTTTTTTCTGTTTTAACACAGCCAAAACCATTTGGCCTATAAACCCGGAAAAGTCCATATATAGTATATCTATAAACCGTTATGAGCGCAAAAACCAATGGGAAAATTTCTACCACAAAGGAGCCGTAATCTTAAACAACAGCGAGAATCAGCGCTACAACTTCGTGCTTCGTTTCTCTGAACGACAAAAACCCACATGTCAATACTCAACGGTATAAAAGACGCTTTGCCCTAATAATGAAATCTAGGACCCTCTTTCTTTTCCTCCTGAGACTGGTTTGGGCCAGTAATCCTGCCAGACTTGCCATTTTTGTTCAGACTGGCAGAAATCACGATGGTGCTGCTGAAGTAAATTTGTTGCAATAAAAAGTCAAGCTTAACACACCAACAGTGATTCTGCACTCAAATACGTTTATGGGTACTCATGCACCCACACAACAGTCCACTCTGTTTGAGAGATGATGCGACTGTGAACACAAAACATAGCGTGTACACTTCTTATCATGTACACATGAAAAATTCAGAAACATGATAGATCAGTGCTATACAATCTTGGGTTGAATGCTTTATCAGGCTCTTTGCATGGCCAGGTTCACACACATACACACTCTCACTCTCTCTCTCTCTCTCTCTCTCTCTCTCTCACACACACACACACACACACACACACACACACACACACACACACACACACACATATCTTTAATCACTTTTATATATATAGGATTTAAAAAGAGAGATGCTGTGACTACATGAATACGTTCTATATCAAATAGAAACACGGAAAATTTACAAAACAATCCCATAAGTTTATCCTCTTGTGAATTAATCCAAATTATGGAAAAATGTACGCATAAGCAAAATTTAGTTTAAAAAAATGGCTACTTTACCATCGTGCCCCAAGGCACATTGTTAGATTAATTCGTAAATTAAGGCTGAATACTTGGAATACTAAATATTCTCATGGTATTACTTATGTCTGTAGAGAAAACATTTATGTACGTCATCTTTTGTTTGAATGCTCAGTGTTGACCCCGTTCTATCAGTAGAAAGGTATTCAGATGAAGATAATGTCAATACTGTCTTATATGGTTATATGTTGCTGAAATTGCAATGGTTATGTTGCAGTCACAGGTTGCAATTTTTTTTTTAAATATCAACAATTGTGTGTACACTAGGGTATTTCACTTATGTAAATATGCATATGTGGAGTTAAGTGTGGAGGTTTTTTTTTAAAAAAAAATTGTCTAATATCATCTGGCGATGAAAAGACATTAAACAAACCACTGAACTGAACTATTTATTATTAGCTTTTTTTTTTTTAATCTGCTACATACCTTCATTCAGTTGCATATTCACATCTCTCTTCGTGATGGGCCAAGGCCTAACATGAATAAAACATCTTGATTTTTTCAGTCTCTCTCTCTCTCTCTCTCTCTCTCTCTCTCTCTCTCTCTCTCTCTCACACACACACACACACACACACACACACACACACACACACACACACACACAGTTCTGTCTGTCTCTGTTACGTGAACAGACTATTACAGAATGCCTCGTTGTGTCTGGACAGGTAGCAAGTGATTGTTAACCTTTGGCTGTTCTGAGTTCAGGTTCGGGTGTCTTCCACGGACTCATGAAATGGAAGTCTTTTTGTCGTTCCCCCCACCCCCACCCCCCATCTCTGGGGTTGGATTCAGTTTTTTTTCTTCTCTCTCTTCAACGTCTTCTACCTACATTAGAGAGGCTTAACTCTCATTTTATTCCCTCAAAGACTACGTTCTTTCGAACTGCTCTCTGACCTGCTCTCACTCTCGTTCTGTCTCCCTGCCGTCCTATTGTGTGTGTTGTCTTTCCCAAATGTCCAGTTTATATTGGGAGTTGGACAAAGACTCTCCTTAAGGCCATGTCCATCTCCACGGTGGGTCCACCTCCATATTTGATGTCTCTAAAATTACACCGTTCCATAAATCAACATTTACGCATAATTTCTAATAATAGTCTAACAAATAACACCCCGCCAATCTACAAAGAAAATTTACAGCCACTTCTAAGGCCATTACTGTCACATGACAATACTTTTCATTCTAATTCATGAAGCTCGAATGTCTGTGCACGCTGAAGACCTTCATACCGTCTCTACTAGTCTGCCAATGATTCCATCATCATCACCTCACACTCTGACCCGTCTTCGCTTTAAGCCCTGAAAACCTTCTGTGATAAGTTTTGTTTCCCACTTCTTCCCGTTCAGCCCCAGCCTTTTCTGCACATCTTCTTCTATTCGTATTTTGTTTAGCCCATTTTCCTCTTTAAAAATCACTTTCATTTACGTGTATTAATGTAACCCCTGGCAGTTCGTGTGGGGACAGTAACAGGTCAACTGGCAGAGCGTTGAACTCGTGATCGTGGTGATACTGGAGTTGCGAGTTTTTGTACCCACCAGGCCGTTTGGGTACAGGGAAATTTTCCCCTTGAGTTAACCATTGGTTCTAACTCTATTTATGGGAAAATTTCTTCGAATGAGCAATGGATCGAAGTTCCATGTTCATCTTGCAAACGGGTAAAATAACATCATCAACTTTCGGAGAAGAAAGCCAGTTTGACCGTTGATATACTTGACTAGAACACATATAGCATGCATCCTCCATGAAAATAGAAGGAATGGGTAAATATCTCTGACTGATATTCGTCTGACTGACACGGAAAACAACTGAATGTAGCGCTAGTGGGCAGCTCTTCAGTCGGCTTCAGCCAGGATGCAGCTCACAGTATATACAACAGTGTGGACTGTAAAGTGCTAGAGCTTAGTCACTCAGGATGGGTGCTGTACAAGTACTCTATATAATGATGAGCATTATAATAATATAGTGAACTCCTGATATAGTAAACGCCGGAAGTAGTAAACAATTGCTTATACTAAACGTTTTTCTTGGTCCCAGTCCCGAGCCTTCTTAGCCTCTGTTAATTTTAGCCGGGTACAGTCAACATCGGAAATAAGAAACATCCTTTATGGTAAACTCATTTTCAAGTCCCTGAAGCTTCCTACCGTCGGCTGTAGTAAACTTTTTTTTTATGAGAGTTACTTCCCTTTGACATGCTGTTACATAATAATGAACTGACATTATATAACAAAAGTAATTTTCAAGCCCCCCCCCCCCCCCCCCCCTACCACACACACACACACACACACACACACACACACACACACGTATATATATATATATATATATATATATATATATATATATATATTAAAAAATAGGATGGTAAAAGGAAGTTTTAAAGATTTTAAAACTTCCTTTCACCATCCTATTTTTAATAGATGTTGCTCCCCAAGGGGTTGAGCACTTTAAGAATTTATTAGGCATTTTAGTGGTATTTATATATATATATATATATATATATATATACGCATGTGTGTGTGTGTGTTGTGTGTGTGTGTGTGTGTGTGTGTGTGTGTGTGTGTGTGCTCTGAAAATTGCTGAAATAATGCTCAGTTACTTAGCCTTGGAATTTATTAGTTTATGATAGGTCAGTCCCTTGCGGACTCATTCCAAGAACTGGCCCTCAGCACCTGTGTCTTAAGATGATATATTTTTATATTTCTACTTTTCACAAGAAAATGTAGCTTATTTTGTTGTTTCATAATTTTCTTTTGCTTCTTTGGTGGAACCTTTGGCGGGTTTTGAAAGTTCAGCAAACATACTATAGCATTGCACACCAGTTTTTTTTTTTTTTCGGGGATAGCATTCTTCTTAAATCTAAAAGGCAGAGGAGTTAGTTTTGGGCAGTCACTGAGAACAAGATCATAAAGTTGCGTAATACCGTATCCGACCAGAATAGTACCGTATCCGACCAGAATGTATCACATGTTAATGAGTTTCCTTTCCTTTGGAAATAATCTCCCTGGAAACTATAGATTTACCGAAGGTTCATAATGTGAAAACACTTCTTGTTAATCCCGTTCACCCACACAAGTACATGCTGTTAGTTACCACTGCAGAAATGAATGCGAATCTATCCCTATTTTTTCTTCAACCTCCTATGTAAGAGCAAGCCTTGTTTAAAGCAAACGTACACGAATAACTGTACTTACAAACATACATACAATTAGATGAGGTAAAAAGCGAAGGAAAAAAATTGATTAAGCCTATCACTGAAACGTGGATACCATCGAATTTTGTTTTAAGAATAAACATGTTCCGTATGCTAGCCAGAAATCAATTTCAGAAGACAAAAGGCAGAAAAAAAAAAGTTTAAAAAGTAATTCCTGTCATCTCTGCTTATTATACATAGAACAATACCGATCTCTATGCTGAATATTATATATATAGAGTGAAATATCCTTTCATTTTTGTAAGAAATCGTGAAATGATAAAAAGCTCTCCATACGAGATTGAAATATCCTTTCATTTTGTAAAAAATCATGAAATGATAAAAGCTCTCCATACGAGACACTCCTCTCATTCACCATATTTCTTTCTCCTTTGCATTTCCCGTTCACTATTTCTTTCAACACTCTGTATAAAACATGTTTTATGGTGATTGGGACTTACCCATGCAACGTTGGAGACGACTTTGTAAGCCAGCACGGGTGGCTACGACTGCGTAGAGTGCAAAGTCATATACAGAGAGAATTCCATTACCGTACTGAACAGGATTGACAATCTCATCAATTTTGAGACCAAAGAATGCATGGGAAAGGATGCTACCCTGAGAGACCCCTGCTTTGTTAGACAGCGTGGTGCCTGCACGGACTTCAAACTGTCAGTCGGCAGGAAAGTTTGCGGCAAAAGAGGAAGACAACAACCTTAAAATCTTGGCTTGGGAAGATCCATAAGAATTCCACGTAGAGTCTTGAGCCTTCTCAAGTTCAACAGAGATAGCAACCATATGTTGGTTATCAATAATGGAGTTGCAGGCAGCGGTTTGAAGTCGGACTAAATGGTTAACGGTAGAATGACAAGTGCAGTGCTCTTTGGCCAAAAGGCCGTCATTTTCCAGGGTCCACATCACACAAGAGTTTTTTTTTTTTTTTAACTTGCAAAAGGCAGCCGGTGAGAAGTGCTGCGCAATGACTACAGGGTTAGTTGAGTCTTTTCCGGGCTTGGGAATGGAAATGATGAAGGCTTCTCGCCGGGATGACGGAAAGTATGCCATGGTCCAGATATGACTGCCTAGTTTTCGAAGGGTATGGGATGTCTCAGAAGTTATCAATGGATGATATCAAGGCCAGACACGGGATCACTGCAGGTTTGCAGAGCTGGTTTTTTTTCAGTTCGTTACGTTAGGCAGTTTGTTGATTTCATTTTCGTCAGAGCAAAAGTTGCAGGGAGATTTTTATTTTTTGTTTGTTCATAAAAAAGTACTACTAGATCTGTTTGTGTGTGTGTGTGGGGGGGGGGGGGGGGGGGGGGGACTGTTTTAGATGGTGGAGGCCAACAGATTGGCAACAGTTTGTTTATTGGTGCTCAGAGCACAGCGTCAGCAAGGCTGAGGAGATGAAATGAAGGACTGGTGTTCTTCCCTATCACATTCTTGATAGTTTTCGTGACTATTCTCTTTGATGTCTTTGAAGTCAGCTTGTAGCATAAATCTCTCTGAGACTGACATCTATTATTTTGAAAGAATTTCTTTATCTGGGTTGCAGTTTTTGATAAGCTGGAGCGTTGGGCGCTAATGGTCTGCGAAACATGCCATGTTGAGCTTGTTTGCATTTCTTTGTAATGTGTTGGCAGTTAGAGTTAAACCATGGTGTTCAGGCATTTGTAGTTTGCTGGATAAGTTTGGAATACTGTCATCTGCGCACTTTATAAATCATCTGTCAGGTTTCTTGCAGAGTCTGGACATTGTAGAACTTCCTCTTCGATCAGTTGCCTTCGGACATTTCCCGCATAAAGTCCAGTGAGCATTTTGTGAAAATTGTGATTTTTAAGGTAAAGTACAGCTTCTTAGAGTTTCGTGTTTCCAGACAATTGAAAAGTGGTCACTTCCGAGCAGATCGTCATGTTTACACCCTTTATAGTCTGTGACTATCGAGGGATCCAATATAATTAAATCTATACACGAAAGTGAACCTGTGACAGAGTTGAGATATGGTGCTGACCCATCACTCAGACGACAAAATTCCAACTCTGAAAAAACACAAGCAAGAAGTAGACCTCTGGATGAAGTATTCACACTAACTCGAAAAGGACTGTGCCCAAGAAAATCACCAACAGCAAAAAGGTCGCGGAAGTTCTTTAATCAAGCTGACCACTTTTTGTCAACTAATACAAATGGAGTTATTATAAAGAACACACTGTTGCCGTTTTATGCAAAGTAACTCTAGCAGCCAGAGCTTGGACGAAGTATCTGAATTACCAGGGATGAACAAAAGAGATTTGTGGATGAGTAAGGAAACTCTTCCCATTACTTCATCTGCAATAGGTTGTGCTGGTTCTGACAGTATGTTAAAGCCAGAACTACTGAAACTCTTTTGGCTCTGAATTGTACTTTCCTGCAGAGCTATCACAAAAGGGTTACAGGTTCTGAGGAAGGACCTGTAGCTTCTCGAAATTTGAACATAGATCATGAATGTTGCCATAAAGTACCATGGAATCCTTGATGGCGAGGAAATGAACGCGGTCAACATTTCATTCGGTCTCTGCATCTTCATGTTCAGACTGTAGGCAAGAAATGTTGTTGTATTAAAGTAGTTCTGTTGGTTTAGGGTTAGGAAGTATTTGTTCTCCCGGCTCTTTGTTTATGAAGTTTCAGTGGTAGTCGGAGGCCCATCCACCTCTATCACCTCCACACATCGCTTTCCTGTATGTTTTAAGGGCCCCAGGGCCCATGAGAGAAAACGGGGGGAGGGTGGGTGGGGGGTCGTATTTCATCCTTTCTAAAGGAACAAGACTAGGAGGATCTGGGAGTGTTTTGTCCCCCAGGCTGCTCAGCAACAAACGTTTCGGACTCTTGGAAGAACTGGGAGGCAGTGGCATTTACGTCTCCGCCTAGGGTGCTTGATTTCAGGAGAGAAGTGGCAAACTTATTGTCTTTCCAGCGTTTTTCTGTTTAGCTTAGAAGGCGTCTTTCAGACATGAGACAGTCACAACTTTTCGACAACTGCGAGCCATGTATTCCAGACTAGGGCTGACTACTTTGAACGGTTTTTTTCCGTCTCATTAAAAAGGATTTTTTTCCCGTTCTGAGCTCTTGGATTAACTGCTCCAGCTGCCATACTTGGCAATACCGTGAGGAAGAGGAGTGATCACCATCACAGTTTGGACAACAGTCTGGACCTGTGCACGGCCTGTCGTGCCTTGCCGACAAACGTCCTTCCTTGAGCATTGGTCAGGCACATGGCCAAACCACTGACACCAGAAATACCTCATCCAAGATCGACTTTGATGTTCAAATAGCCCATCTTGATTGTCTGCGGCACTACTGCTGTGCACAAAGTCAGAAAGAGGGTGTTTGTAGACACTTCTTCAATCACTGGCAAATGATGATGTAGAAAATCATGAAAGATGTACAGAAAGGGCTGCAAGAAAGACTTTATACACTAAGTTCCGCGCGCGCATGCGTTTTCGCACACACACACACACACACACACACACACACACACACACACACACACACACACACAGGTGGAAAGAAATTATTGTCTTACCTTACTGGCTTTTTTACAATAATGGTAGTTATGTTCATGGTACACGCCCGTTTTTTTTTTTTCCTTTGTTTTTCTAATAATACATGTTTAGAAAAAAAAACTAATCTCTGAAATCATCTAAAATAAATTATTCCCTTTTTTAAAACCCGAAATAAGCAGAGAAAAATAATACATTTCCCGTCCCTTAGAAGTGCCAGATGATACCAAACGCTGATGAACCGCTTCACGTCCATATCTGTGATTAAAGACGGACATTTGTTGGGAAGATCGAAGTGCCATGAAACCTGACGTCTCACACCGTACAGAAAAAATAGACATCAGTATGGCTTGATCATGTTTGAAATTTTGTTTTAGAAGCACGTGACAGAGTATTTTTTGAAGTTTTTGTTGGTTTTTTTTTTTTTTTTCTCCGAGTCTTGTCTCTTGTATTGCTGAACTTCCTCGTGGCTAATCTGTGCCGTTTCCTGTCAGTCAGAGATGAAGTCTTCCGTTGTCTGTTGCCGCCGGCCGCTCGTGACCTCCGTGTCTACACTGATGTGGCTGCTGTCCTCATACCCACTTCATCCTCCCTACTGTCCTTCCCCACCCTCCCACTGCACTTGTTTCAACTTTTCTGCTTGTTGCTTCATATGCTGTTATATCATATATGGTGGTCATTACCCTTAAACAATCCCTCGGCCCTTAACAATGATTCAATATTAACAAGACCGTGCACATGGGCTAGTACAAGCATGCGCGCGCGCACACACACATACGGTAAGGTAAGGTAATGTTGCTTATAGCCCAGCGACCGCAAAGGGCCATGTCAGGGCTGTCACCACGTTGAAGTCAACTCAAAAGTCATAAAAAAAAAATTAAAAAATCACTCACGTGTCTCTTTAAAATACACCTAAAAAACGCCCAAGAAACTTCATTTTAAAATGTTTCTTCCGCAAAACTTTAGATCAGATGAAAAATGTAAATCTCTTTCAGAAATTCAAAAATCACGTCAAGTGGGACATCTCTGAATAA
>JADBJO010000093.1:840000-857500 GCA_016801955.1 Conus betulinus | reverse complement strand
TTTAGCCAGAAAAAGCAGATATTGAGGTAGACAGACGGGCGGACTCACAAGCCTATTGATCCCTGTAATTAAGAAAAGAAGGCAGATACTAAGTTACAGAGACTGCCACGCTGTCTTTACCCCTATTATCAAAAACGGAAGGCAGATATAATGTGATAGACTGACTGCTCCACTATCCTTACAAACCTGCTTTCCCCCCGTTTCTTCAGAAAGGAAGACAGATAATGAGGTTGACAGACTGACTCGTCGTCTTTACAACCTGCTTTCCCTGTTTCTTCAGTAATGAAGACAGATGATGAGGCTGTTTCTTTAGAAAGGAAGACAGATAATGAGGTTGTTTCTTCAGAAAGCAAGACAGATGAGGTTGTTTCTTCAGAAAGGAAGACAGAAAATGAGGTTGTTTCTTCAGAAAGGAAGACAGATAATGAGGTTGTTTCTTCAGAAAGGAAAACAGATAATGAGGTTGTTTCTTCAGAAAGGAAGAAAGATAATGAGGTTGACAGACTGACTCATCGTGTTTACAAACCTGTTTTCCCTGTTTCAAGCTCTAAGCGCTTTTACAATCAACACTCGTTTACACAACGGGCTGCCTACCTGGGTAGTGCCGACTGAAGAGCTGCCAGCTGGCGCTTCATTCAGTCGTTTCCCGTGTCATCCAGTCAGTATCGTTCAATATCCGATCACTCATTTTCCTTACTTCCTTCATTCTTTCCATTTCTCACTCAGGGTGCATGCTATGTGTAACGTGTCATCCATACCAACGGCCAAACTGGCCTACTCTTCCGAATGTTGGTGATGGGATTTTACGTGTGTGCAAGATGTTATGCGTACGTTCACACACGGAACCTCGGTTTATAGTCTCATTCGAAGGACTGTATGGGAAATGGAGTCAGAACCAATGTTAACTCCGAGGGAAAAATCCCCCTGTACCGAAACGCCCCGGCGGAGGTTCGAACCCGCAACCCAGGATCACCAAGATTACGAGTCAGGCGCTCTACCACCTGAGCTATTCCGGCTTCTTCAGAAAGGAAGACAGATAATGAGGTTGTTACAGCCACAAAAGTATCAGTTTCACTCACAGTGCACCGCTTGATAGTCACAGAGTAAAACATAATAACAAAAAGTAATTTTTAAAAGATCAAAGCCTCTTACCCTAAGTTTTGTTAACAGAAACTGCTGAGCATATAAACTGGATGGATAGCTTCTCACACTGAATGGATGACATCTTCGTCTCCAGTGAAGTATGTTTGTTCAGTGACTTCCATATCGTCCTACTCAAATCCAGTAAAGTTTGGACCCAATTTTCTAAATCATTTCTTTTAACGCTGTTAACTGATAAGTTACCAAGAATATATGCGATTTCCAGATTTAAAGTCATGTTCAAAATGAGATGTGAAATGGTGCGGAAATCGTGTTTCGGTTGAGGTTAAGGACGTGGTTTCGGCACATGGATTATCATCTCATCATTTTCATCACGATTTTTGCTCTGTCTAGAACACGAGCATGAAATTATGAGGCAACCTGCTGTGTGACGTCAATGGAAGTCATGGGCGACGTATGCACATTCGAGCAGCAGTGAGGTCTCCCCCCCATTTTTCATGTGACAAACGTCAAAATGGTGACGCACATTTTCGCCTCAACTAATTCTACACTGACTTGTCTAGCCTGTCTTCATATTCTTATTGCAATACGAGTGGGGGGACATTACCTGTCACGCATAATGAATGTCACTGCCCTGAACGAATCTGCTGTCACTGCAGGATCTGTTCAAACCAATTTGGCATAGCCTATTCCACGGAGACGGTCCACACCAAATTTTAGCCGACAAGAAAGAAGTTCCTTTCATGTCCTACTCTCCACCTCCATTCATGTCTCCTTCAACTTTTGTCTTTACGATTTTCTCAGTGTGAAAGGTACAACCATACAGATTTCCACAGGGTAATTCATGATTGTTTTTTCCAGCATCATTTTAGGGAATGGATTAAAAGAGACCCTCTTTTTGAAGCACATGTGTAACAAAGTGAGTCTAAGTAAATTCTCCAGAGAGAGTGGTGTGTGTGTGTGTGTGTGTGTGTGTGTGCGCGCGCGCGCGTGCGTGCGTGCGTGTGTGTGTGTGTGTGTGTGTGTGTGTGTGTGTGTGTGTGTGCGTGTGTGTGTGTGTGTGCGTGCATGCATGCGTGCGTGCGTGCGCACGTGAGTGTGTGTGTGTGTGTGTGTGTGTGTGTGTGTGTGTGTGTGTGTGTGTGTGTGTGTGAGTGTGTGTGTGTGTGTGGCGGGGTAAGGGGGGGGGGGGGGGGTGGTGTGT
The DNA here is from genome assembly GCA_016801955.1 of Conus betulinus. NCBI lineage: Eukaryota > Metazoa > Mollusca > Gastropoda > Neogastropoda > Conidae > Conus > Conus betulinus. The sequence goes on along the minus strand of JADBJO010000093.1, from coordinate 855,195 downwards.
GTGTGTGTGTGTGTGTGTGTGTGTGTGGGGGTAGGGGGGGGTAGGGGTGTGTGTGTGTGTGTGTGTGTGTGTGTGTGTGTGTGTGTGTGTGTGTGTGTGTGTGTGTGTGTGTTTGTCGGTCGGTCGGTCGGTCGGTGTGTGTAAACTTTAACTGTGGAGTTTTTCATCAGTAACTGCCATAGTTCGCACAACAAAACCTGGCTTAATGATTTTATTAATAAGATCTATTAACCCCATCCCTGCATGAAAATGTCACAAAATCACTGAGGCCATTAATCAACAACGTTTCACCCACGTAAGTGCCATAAAACTGAACTTTCATCGAAAATTATCACCGGTTAAAAGTTTTGCTTTGTACATTGATAAAAGATGTACTGAATAATGTCTCATGCAAACATGGGAAGAAAATACTAACGCACACTCTATCAAGACCAGGCCATTTGATGCCATTTTTACCAAGCACGGAAGCGCAACATATATCTTACTAAATATCGAACACAGATTGCACCACATGTACACACATACTGTCAAATAATGATCGTAAAAATAAGCGTTCATCTTTCTGTAGTGAATCAAGCAAACGAAACCACATGTAAGCTGCAAAAGACAGCAGCTTTACTTGTTTCCACAATAGTACTTACGTAACTGTATAAACATATCACAAGTTTGCCTTTCCGACTGCACTAAAAAAAAGAAAAAAAAAAAAAGAAAAAAAAAAGAAAAGCAATTGAAAAGTGAGAAATCCTTAAAGAAAGCGTCAATTTCTTCTTCTGCGTACACAGGCTGATACTCCTGCGGACACCCCCTGTATAGAAAGGCAAGGATTAATCCCATCTACCCAACAAAGGGAGTGGAGTTTTTGTGTATATGACCTTTTTTTTTTTAATCCTGCCACTAAGGCAGTCATACCCCAGCTTCGAGGAAGGTGCATGCAATGTTTAACGTGACATCCATACCAACGGCCAAACTGGCCTTCTCTTCCGAAGTTGGTGATGGGATTCTATATGTGTACAAGATGTCATGCGTGCGTACACACACGGAACCTCGGTTTACAGTCTCATTCGAAGGACTGTATGGGAAATGGAGTCAGAACCAATGTTAACTCCGAGGGAAAAGTCCCCCTGTACCGAAACGGCCCGGCGGAGAGAAAGCGTCAAATGAAATAAAGGTCATCAGTAATGACGTACAATGTTAAGAACATGCAACACGTTTGCGCAAAACTGCGTCACTGACAAAAAGCCAGTCGATGGCAGGCGTCTTCTACGTTTCAAGTGAACAGAGGATAGAACAAAGGCTCTAGGTCCGTCTACTCTCCCCTGCTCCCTCCCCCTCCCCATTCTGTCTCTCATCCCCCTGCACGAACTCTCTCCCTCTCTCTCTCCACCGTCCTCTCACTCTTGCATACTGCTTCACCTTTTCTCTCACGTGGGATGCGAGTCAAAATGAGCAATTGCCTATATGCAATGTCCCCTGCTCTGTCTGTCTGCCTGTCTGTCTCTCTCTCTCTCTCTCTCTCTCTCTCTCTCTCTCTCTCTCTCTCTCTGATTTTCAAGCGCACCCGCATGCGCTCGTCAGCCCATGCATGCGTGCACGCGCGCATGTGTGTGTGTGTGTGTGGGGGGGGGGGGGGGGGGGGGATTATGGTGGAAAAAAAAAAACCAACTGTAAACGTGTGGTCAACTCAAAAATGAATTATATTTTCTTCAGACTTAAGGTGTAAAACTTGACAAGACAAGAGCAGACAGAAAAGTTATGAATAAGTATAACATGAAAAAATAAGGAAAATATGGTTATGCTTGTAGGCGCTAACGAGAGTATCAATGACTGAGAGAAACTGGACACTGGAAAATATTTCTTTTAATGAAAAAGTGTGTATACACTTCAAAGTAAACACCCGTACCTAAACCTAAACAGACGGGCACACATTTGTACAGACGAGATATAATAAACGAAATAAATAAGTAAATATTCTTAAGAAATGGTGAAATGAGGCGCTGATAGTATCTCACAAAATGGATTTAGTCCCACAGGCACTGAGCTCTATCGTCAATACTAACGCACTGATGTCTTTTGCAAACTAAACATTCGCTATATGAAATACACAAAGCTACTACGTGGGAAAATGCGCACCAGCGAAGTCTCAGCTGGAATGAAATATGGCTCCTGGCACTTCTTAGTATTAGCTTCATATTCAGGTCTGCGTATTACGTCCTGCCCTCGAACTCGAACATGGTGAAATGGGGGAAATTAGGTGACGCTGCGTGTCCACTTTGTCAAGACAAACAAATGGTATAGAGTGTCCTGAGCTGATGCAAAGCAGCTCTAACCCATGAGAGACACAGCCAGTGAGGGAATCGTACATGCGGTTAGCGCTGTCAGAGGAAAGATTCACCACCAGAAGCTTCAGCTACTGGATCGAGTGGATGTTGTGCGACGCATGCACTGCTGACCTTCCAGAATAGAAAGACCTTCTAGAGATCATCAGGAAAACAGGCATATTACCGGATACTGTACTCTACTCACAGTCATCAAAACAAATAGTTCTGATGATACTCGCTGTGTCCATACTAGAACAGAATGGAGCGAGCTCGCATCAACGAGACTTTTAAAGTATGCTAGTCTACTCTGCATCTTGCGGGAATATGGCTTTTTAAGCCGAAGAATCCTCGCCACAGAAATCGGAACGAGAAGGCTCGTGGGTCTATGATAATTAGAAAGTCTGGGACTCTGGTGTGAAAAGGTCACAATACGTGAAGGCAATGGCAGATGCAATTGAAAAGAGTTCCGGCTGAATGAGATGGTGGTGGGACAGAAGTGAACTTCATAAGGCCAGACATCTGTTTAAAAGTCAACGCCCTGAGACACCCGCCCATCAAGAAGTTGCTGATTCGAATCCCGGCTACGCCAGGGGGAAAAATTGTGCCAGCAGAAGACCATCTAGGAATCGTGATCTGGATGCTGCCTGGCCCTCTTAGAGTATAAGGAAATCATGGCCGAGATACTTGTCTTGGGGAGGGAGGGAGGGGGGGGGGGGGGGGTTGTGGTCTTCTCTGAAGACTTGCTGTCAAGCTCTGCCCAGAGTTTTTTGTTACTGACACAGGTTTGACTACTGACTTCCAGGGAACGTCCGGTAAAGACCACATGAACTGATTTATTGGCTCTGCAGACTTGCTCCTCACCTTGCCTTTCTTGAACTTGCTAGTAGTATAATCAAATACAACAGTGATAAAGTGATAATAATAGTGAGCAACATCATGACACATCTAGAATCCAATAACATCCTGACTTCACAACACGGCTTCAGGAAGGGACGTTCCTGTGTCACCCAACTGCTCGTGCTGACAGAAGAACTATCCGAGAAACTAGACCAGGGCACGGACACCGACGTCGTAGTGATGGATGGACCTTGTGAAGGCTTTTGACAAAGTCAACCACAGCCTCCTAGTACACAAACTTCAACACTACGGAATCAGAGGTAAAACCAACCGATGGATCGGCAACTTCTTGGGCAACCGACGTCAGTCAGTAGTGGTGGACGAATCACGCTCGGAACCAGCAGCAGTTAGATCAGGCGTCCCCCAAGGTTCTGTGCTGGGACCCTGCCTGCTCGTCGTGTACATCAACGACCTCCCAAACAGGGTCCAAACCAGCACACGCCTATTCGCTGACAGCATCATCATCTACAGATGCATCTTAGGCGTAGCAGACCAGCAAGCCCTCCAGAAAGACCTTGAGGCGCTAGAACAGTGGGAGAAGCAATGGGACATGGCCGTCCACCCAGACAAATGCACAGTCATGCATGTGACCCGCAAAAAAGATGCACCCACTGCTGGATACCAACTCTACAACCAGACTCCTCAGAGCAGCAAACAACAAGCGAAGTATCTTGGAGTGACCCTGCAAAACGACGGCAAATGGAATAGGCACATCAACAACATAATCACCAAAGCCAACAAGACACTGGGCTTCCTGCGAAGGAATCTAAAGAACACCAGCAGGAAGGTCAAAGAAATGGTATAAAGCACTAGTAAGACCAGTGCTAGAATACGCCTCCGCTCTCTGGGACCCACACACTGCCCAAGATATCCAGGCCATAGAGGCCATCCAACGTAGAGCGGCCCGCTTCGTCACGAACAACTACAAGCAAACCTCCAGCGTCACCACCATGCTGGAGGAACTAAAATGGCCACCCCTTGACGAGAGCGGAAAGCGGCACGACTAACCATGTTTTACAACATGAAACACAACACAACGGCTGTACAGTTCCACCAACTAAAACCCCTCCAAACAAGATCAAGGAGGGGCCACAACCAACAATTCAGCAGGATAACATGCCGGACGGAACAAAGAAATATGTCGTTCCTCCCAAGAGCAATAAGGGACTGGAATTTGCTCCCTCAGGAAATAGTGCAGGTCCCTACGGCAGGTACCTTCAGTAAGGAAGGTATCAGCAATTCCATAAATCCAACTCTCTCCTCCTCCCCCCCCCCCCCCCCCCCCTTTCTTTGCACACTATGCTCTCTCTTCATTCTCTCAATAAGTTTTTTTTTTCCCAGTCGTCTTCACCCCAAACGTAACAATAATAGTCAAACACTTGACTGTGGTTACTACCGGAAGAAGAAGAAGAAGAGAGATGCTCCCAGGATTCACCAAAATGGGGGGGGGGGGGGGGGGGGGGGGGGGGGGGGAGAATACTGAATTTATGAGCGCCAACCCAATGATGAGTGGAAATCCACAACACATAATGAATAATGAACAAGTGGAATTCCCATCTGCCTACTGAAGAAAATTCTCTATTAAGGCGGCATGATGATCCACTAGATGACAAAAGGCCAAAGTAAAGACCGAGCTAAATGATAGCAGTACACTGCGCCATCAGATAAGGACGTCGGAATACCAAGGTCAGCATTCAGGTATAGTGCCAAGAACATACACGCTGATTGTTCAGATGAGGGATTTTACAGGCTCTCGCTGCTGAACGCCAGAAACTCATTTGCCATCCGCAAGCGCAAAAACAGGATAGGAGAAATTAAGTGAACAAATGGCCCACGAACTGAATGCGTTGATAGAAAAGAGCGCGCTGTAACACAACTTAGGCACGTTTGGAAACATTGAATATGGAACCAGTAGGATACTTACGGATTGAAACAATCAAAAGTGAAGACACAACCGCGACCATGTGCAATAATCATATGACCAAATGCATTTATCCCGCTACATTCCACCCCCTTAGCGTCCAGCACCATGCTACTTTCCGTTTTTCTCCCCATCTTCTTATACTTCTTAAAACCTTTTTTCACTAAAAATTATTCAATATCACGTCATATTCCCCCATTCTTTCTGCAAATGTCATTTTGGTGACTGTGTGATACGTCTTAAATCACGGCGAACGTTGCACCATCATATTCAAGTGCCCAATTTCCCGTGAATATCTTTCGCAACAATCTCTGATACTTATTCCTGTCTCAGAACTCATGTTTTCTCACTGGTATTCGGGTAGTAAAATCTGGTATAAGCATCACGTCAATAGTGTTTAATGGCAGAGCTATGGAAAACTGTTTACGTCATTGCGATGTCCTGGCTACAGTATTGACTATTGCCATGTCAGTATATTGTTGTCGATCGGTTGGTCTGCGTATCCGCCTGCCAGCCTACCTGCCTGCCCCATGCCCCATCCGCTCTCTCTCTCTCTCTCTCTCTCTCTCTCTCTCTCTCTCTCTACTCTCTCTCTCTCTGATGATTTGCTACAATACCTGCATTATGAACTGCATGTTTTTTAGAGCTCACGTGAACATCTTTTTTCTCTTGACATTCATCCGTTTTTCCCTGCTATGATGGCAATTCTCTCGTGATCTTTTTTAGAGGTGGGGTGAGGAGAAAAGAGAGGGGGGGGGGGGGGGGGGGAGCGGTGGGGCTAATAGGGTCTCCTATGAGGATATTTTGAAATGATTGTGAACATCTCTGTAACATCCTCTGTCTGACATCAGAATAAAACTTTCTTTGGACATATTTCTCGAAGTGTGTGTGTGTGTGTGTGTGTGTGTGTGTGTGTGTGTGTGTGTGTGTGTGTGTGTGTGTGTGTACACAGAGAGAGAGAGAGAGAGAGAGAGAGAGAGAGAGAGAGAGAGAGAGAGATACACGCATTTATAATAGTTGTATTTACTTTATTTTGCATATAAAAATGCGTGTGCACGTGGGACTTAGTGAGGCGTGTTCACGAGCACACACCTCCTTTACAGAAAGTAAGGTAGGACGCAGATGTTCAGGCACCAGTGGGTGAAACCCCTCGCACTCACCATCTCTCTCTCGCCCCCGGCTGGGCCAAGGGTCGGGTAATTACGTTAGTATGTAGCCCGAGAGATTCAAAACTGTCGCGTTTTTTTTTTTTTTTTTTTTTTTTTTTTTTTTTTTTTTTTTTTAAAAAATCATCCAAATTTTATCACAAAAATTTTTTTTTTATTAGATAATTCAGTTGCCGACCTCCTCCTCCCCTCACAAGTATCTTAGACAAAAACAAAACTACAGCCAGGCTGCATACTTTGCAGACCCGTTGGCGCTGTAGGAGTGTGTAAGCTGCTACAGGACTGAGAGTCATGGCAACGCGTCCCCTGGAGGCCGGGAACGAGAAGACCGAGGACCGGTCCCTGGCTGGACCCCTGTTGTCGTGGGAACAAGAACGAACCAGACAGAGTTCAAAAAATGTTCAAGGGGATACGGACTGCATCACCGTATGAAAGACAAGGACGCTCAAGGTCAGCCGGGCTTTTGGAACGCTTTTCGTCAAAGAAACAAAAAACAAACAAAAAGCTATACTTTTTCTGAACGTGCCACATGAATTGTGTAAACCCGAGTCAAAAAATAAAATGTGGGCCTGCAACTTATGGGTTAATGTGTATTCTTTTGAGTAGAGACTTACATAGGTTTCTAGTGAACCTGGGAAAATGATTTGAAATACATTTTTTTAAATTTTCCACTTGTTCAGAACGCGGTCTTGAGCAGAACGTTTGTTTCCCGGGTGTTGAACAAACGGAGGTGTAACTATGTGAGTAATGGCATGCTGACCCACATGGCCACTGCTGTCTTTGGTTCGTCAGCGCATTAGGTTTCGGGAGTCGACCACTACGCTGTCCTTCCGAGTGCTTACTCTCTCTCTCTCTCTCTCTCTCTCTCTCTCTCTCTCTCTCTCTGGTGCTCTCTGGTGCGCGAAAGTGAATCGTGTTTGAAACTTTATAAAAAATCTTAGTCAACATTTCAGCTGATTTGTACCACGTATGTGGGCGAAGTTGTTTGCCAGTGGGCCTGCTGTGGAAGAATTTGTTGAATGATTTGTTTGCAGCACACATCTCGAGCACTTTCTGCCCGCGGGACAGCTGCCAAGAAGAATCTTGGGCTCCATTCACTGTTTTTGTTCACAGTTGGGACGTGTTCACTCAGTGAGATGGGTAGCCTTCTGTTTCTTATTTGAAAAGCGTTGCTATCGCTGAAATATAATTAGCGTTGAGCAGCCAATTCAGGAGTGGCAGATTTGTTCGGATACGAGCGGCGTTTGTTTTGCACTTAATTCGGACACAATCTTTCACACACCCATACACACACCTAGACAAACTGCTCACGTCTCTCTCTCTCTCTCTCTCTCTCTCTCTCTCTCTCTCTCTCTCTCTCTCTCTCTCTCTCTCTCTCTCTGACTACTCCCGATTTCAGATAGTGTTTTTGGGATAAGCATTTGATCTGTTCCACTTTGACGGCGTGTGTAGTTAACGTGTAGTTAATGTGTTAATCTGCAGTTAGTTCATTCATTTCAATTCATCCTCAATAAAATGTTCAAACGTACACTTCTTTATCCACCTATGTTCAAAATCAAAGTCTTCCAACTGCCTTTTTGAAGCATCATTTCTTGCTTTTTTCTCATTTGTCGTTACATGCATGTCTGTCACAATGTTGTTTTGTTGTTTTTTTCTGCGTTGTGACAAGTTTGCCCCCCAATTATAGCAATATGAATAATACTTAAGTTTTACGGTTTAAGTAACTGCCTCGATCAGAATGTTCAAGACACAACTGTAAACGTGTACCCCTTTTGACTGTTCGGCACTCTGGGTGACTTTTCTAACACATACGGTTCTGGAAAAAATGCTAGCCAATTTCATGGCTTCAGACGCACACAATCGCACGCGCGTACACACACACACACACACACACACACACACACACACACACACACACACACACAGAGAGAGAGAGAGAGAGAGAGAGAGAGAGAGAGAGAGAGAGAGAGAGAGAGAGAGAGAGAGAGAGAGGCGTGCGTGCCCCCAGCTATTGTGTATTCTACTGATGCGAAAGTTCGTTTATATCTACGTTGAATTTACTTCCTGTGGACAGATGTTAAATCAAAGACACCCTTCCCACCTCACACCCCTCCCACAAGCACATCAATAAAGTACCAGTCGCGGAAATGACGCGAACTTATATTCTCTTCACCAATCACTCGCAAAGAAATAATGAATAAGATAAAAATAGAAATTAATCATAACTAAATAAAAGAAAATAAATGCAATTAATCCCCAGCAAATCGATGTGAGGGTGCTGAACAGATTCCATTCTTTGCGTTCTGCAACCTACCCTTACCAATGTATCTGTCCCACGTCACTGCAGCAGACGACTGTAAAGCTTGACTGTCTGGCCGAGATAGATAAAGACAACGGATCAGACGCAGTATGTCTCAACGCCGAGGACCTACTGAACCAGTGCCTCCGCGTCTGCAGAACAGCTGCCGATCTAGGTCTGCCCTCCTGGAGGAAAATCACTTCACTTCATCGATTTTATCCCCTGAATATTGATCAAGTGGATGTAAGATCGTCTTCTTTACTATATATCACCGCGAGGGTCGTGCCTAGTGAACGTGAACAAGTTGTTGGCTGTTTTACCCACCAGAACTACGCTGACTGGGTTTGCTTTGTCGTTTCCTTTTTCATGATTACTGGATGGGTGCAAAACGTGTGGGACGTTTCATATCCAGAACATTCCCAGCCACGGGTGGCTCGTTGTCATGCTTGAGACCGACAGTGCAGGACTGAGGAGACAACTGTTTGGAAACTGCAGGTAAGCTGGAATGGGGGGAATCTCTGCTCGGGGACAGGGAAGGGTGGGAATGAGAATGGGAAAGGGAGGAGGAAGGGAGGGGGGCGGGGGGGGGGGGGGGGGGGGGGGGGGGAGAAAGAGCTGTGTTTTATTTTTCAAACTATTTGTGTGTTGTATGTGATATCTCTATTGTCCAATATCTTTCCCCAGGGCATGCAGTCCTAGGAGCATTCTTCTCTTTCCGATTTAGCTACTGTTTGTTGTTGTTATAGTTGTCGTTTGTGGCACATACCCTCGTTATTTTCAGAAAGCAACCGGAGTTTTAGATCTGTCTTTGCAACATGAAATATCCACACATCTGGCATGCCCTGAAGGCATGATGCTTTCTTAATTACATGCAAGTCATAGATCTCTAAGAAACAGGAACCAATCTCAAACTTCTGGTGTATATCTAGTTGCAAAGGGAGACGACCGCAGGCGGCTTTCTAAACAAATCTTAAATAAATGTTAGCGAACCGCCCAGAGAAACGAGGACAAACGAGTCACAAGACAAAACACAAACGCGTTTCGACCTCTTAGGTCTTCTTCAGGGTGAGACACAAACGAATAAAATAACGAAAATTCACTTAGCTTTGATCGTTTCAGATCGATCGCTTCAGAGTTCAGCGCAAGGAAGAAGGTGTTGAATGAGAACGAGGCTGAACAGCATGCCCTGAAGGCATGAAACAGGCTGAACAGCCTCGTTCTCATTCAACGCCTTCTTCCTTGCGCTGAACTCTGAAACGATCTGAAGCGATCAAAGCTAAGTGAATTTTCGTTATTTTATTCGTTTGTGTCTCACCTGAAGAAGACCTAAGAGGTCGAAACGCGTCGTGTTTTGTCTTGTGACTCGTTTGTCCTCGTTTCCCTAAGCGGTTTGCTAACATTTATTTAAGATTTGTCCTGATGTGTACCCAAGAATGGCCGATGTGACACCAAAAACACGAGCAATGTGCAGTACCTGTGAGCGGTAGTACTGATACAACATGTTGTCCCTCAGCGCTAGCTGCAGCATGCCATGTTAGATGTTAATGCTGGAAGTAACCTGGAAAAATTTGAAAACCGCAAGAAGTTAAAAAAAAAGTGACCATATGTTCCTCTTTGCATGATTTTAAGAGGCAGAGTTTTAATGTTATACATTCCAGTCAACGATTTATGAAGCTGTTGACATTCAGGGGTCAAAGGTTGAGGTCACGTCATGATATGCTAGAAAAGCAGTAGACACAACAGAGTTCCATTTATATTTCCTGGTCGTTGGACTGTGGCTGATCACTGTGAGAATTTGATAATTTGGGGTTTTCACAGTCATAGCTTTGGGAGGTGGGGGAGGGGAGAGGGGCCAAGGTCTGAACATAATAACATATAAAACTTGTGCTCACGACAGTCCTTGGATTTTGCATCCAAATATTATCAAGTGTTAATGTGACAGCTTCAATGTTACTGAAAAAATCTTCCAACGTAACTGACAGACAGTACTATTCATCAAAGGTCTAAAAATGATCAAGAAAGCTTGAAGGCGAGGTAGAGGGTGAGTCATGTAATTCGTCTTTATCAAATTGCCTGCTGTGACTTATCTTTATCTTTTTTTAACTAGGACATGAATCTGTTGGATTTCAAATCTGAGCTTAAATGCAAAATCACAAAATTTCTTTTCAATTCATAGTCGATGCCTTAAATGTTATGTCCTTCATCGATTGTGTTAACTATTGCTGTGGTGAATTCATATCTTTCTCAGATATACAAATAATTCACTGTGAAACTTCAGTCCTTGCTTTCATTATGATTCATTCAGACGCGCTTTTTGTTTACAGGCCTGTCTCAAAACATCGGCATTTTCTGATCACTGTTCATTTTAGGAACAAAGATATGCATTGCTTAAGTGTAATAACAACAACAGCAACGGTAATAATAATGGTGGCAGTAGTAGAAGTAGGAGGAGGAGGAGGAGTTTTATAGCGTTTTATCTAATGCAAAAGAACAATTTAAAGTGCTTGCACACGTCATTCTGACACATGCGTATGACAACATGAAAAGAACAGTTGCGTGCATACATAAAATTTAAAGTAAAAAGAAAAACATGATCGAACATAACGATGGTGAAATCATAATTTAAAAAAGAAAGGTTTTCGAGTTAACTCTGAAAGAGTCCAGAGTTGGGATTCGACAACGAGTAAGAACGAATCATGGCCAGAAGCAAACAAACAAACAAACAAAAAAGCAGCGGCCGTCATTCGATTGATTGGAGCTGGCAATTTGGCTGCAGAAGGGGTTTGACGGGCAAAGAACAGAACACGACTGGGTAGTAGTAAAGACAGTCACAGAGGTGGGAAGCGGCAGAGATGAAAATGCACTTTACAACACAGAGTGTAAATGCATTTTACAGCACATGGCGTTGATAGAACACTTTCAGTGAGAATGGCAGCCAACAGAGCGACTGCCAGAGAAGACAGATGCGTTCACGGAGAGACTGCAAGAGAAGACAGGTGCGTTAAGCTCTTTCCTTCTTGGGGATAGGCTGCGCGGCGGAATGCTGTACCGATGATGGGAGTGGATGGATGAAGCAGGCAAACAAGATAAGACGGCGTCATAGTTGTCGATGGGAAAGAGAATGAGAGAAGTGACCAATTTAGCTGTTGCGTCGGTGGACAAGTATTTACAAACAGAACCGACACTCCCTAGTTGATAGCAGCAGGCCGACACGTTTGAGTAACACTTTTTTTTTCTTTTTTTTTCTTCTTTTTGTTTTTTGTTTTTGCATGGGCACTATGTTGTCGATTGCGTTTACTGAGAAAACACCCTGATTCTTGACCGAGTTGGAAAGGGGGATGGACGCGTTGCTAAGTGACAGTGACAGAAGAGGGCTTTTGTTTGGTTGCTATGAACATGCCTTCGGTTTATATCAACGCTTAACTGCAACCGATTCTGAGTCATACAGTATTTTTAGTGTATCGAGGAAGCTGTCACATGGTGTTTTTTTTCCCCCTTTGTTTGGTGTTTGTTTTTGTTTCAGATATGACCGATTTTTCAGGAAAAATCACTTTTCTGAACTTGGGTGTCGTCTGTTTATGAATGATTGACACTGTGATAATTTGATGATTTTCGCACGGGAAGTGTGTACAGTTTGAAAAGAACAAGACACGGAACAGCTTTCTGTTGGACGCCTTGGGGGGGGGGGGGGGGGGGGGGGGGGGGGGGGGGGGGGGGGGTTTCGATAGGTTTCGAGTGATATAAACATAGCTTGTTTTAGTAGTACTGTTGATTCCGGATGTATTTAGAAGCCGGAATAGGAGGACTAGCCTCATTCTTGCTCCTTTATTAAGTGCATTCAATGAACAGACAAACTCTATGTGCCACCTAATCTATTCGGTTTCTTTATCATCCCTTTTCATGATTAACTTTCTTGAAAAACAGAGAGGGGATGGGACAGAGAGGGAGAAGAAGAAGAAGAAGAAGAAGAAGAGAAGAAGAAGACAGACAGACAGACAGACACAGACAGACAGACAGAGAGAGAGAGAGAGAGAGAGAGAGAGAGAGAGAGAGAGAGAGAGAGAGATGAAAGCTTTTACTGCCTGGAGAGAGAGAGAGAGAGAGAGAGAGAGGGGAGGGAGAACTATTGTACAGATTGCCTATTCAATATGATCGTTGATTTTAATAATAAACAATGGTCTTGATCAACTGATATCAAACAGTTTGACTCCCATTGGTTACTGATAGACTTGAAGTTTTGACTTCGCCTCATAAGTTACATGAACCTAAACAATTCACGAGCAAAACCCAAACATGTCACTATTTATCAATTAATGATGCAAAGTAAGCTCGATTTGTTCGTATGATTGCAATGGCAAGCTTTTTCAACAGTAGAACAGTTCCGCTGGGCCGGGTGGGGGGGGGGGGTGTTTGTTTTTTTTTTTTTTGTTTGTTTTGTTTGCTTGTTTTGTCAGCGATGCTGACCGGTAATAGGCTTCCTTAGCGCTCTTGCATTAAGACAGTTCCAGTGCCAATACCAGGCGCTTATGTCCTTATGATGTAGGTCTTGGAAGGATCAGGAAGACGCAGGAACGGGCCGCTGGTCTGGAGATCCCAGATGGTTCGGAACGCGGTTAACGCCTTCTCATGAGCGTCGCCCAACTCCACTTTCGTGGGTTTTCCTTTCTCAGGGGTTCGGTATGGGCAGTAGATCCTGCAGAACAGTTGGAGATAACTTTTTCCCTATGGTACCGAGCCAAGCCTGTACAAGACTGAGATTGTTTCGTTGTTGTAGAACTTACTTCTACTTGGTCTTCTGAACGCTGGCTTCGTGAAATCTTTTCTGGCATCATCCCCCGAAGTTTGATTTTTATGAAAGAAACTATTTTTTATTTGGTGTGGGATTTTCGGAAGAAAGATTTAAAGCAAAATGTGCGTGTTTTGAAAAATCTGTTCTTTTACAGCATGAACCGAACTGAACTACACTGTGGCCAATGAAACCCCGCATGTATGTACCCACACCACGCGTGTTTGCTCTCACTCTCGGACTAGCTTCAGTCAGACGCCAGATTCAATCTCAAAGTCTTAATATGTTTTTTTCCCAGGGGTATGGTGTGGCGTGGTGTGTGTGTGTGTGTGTGTGTGTGTGTGTGTGTGTGTGTGTGTGCCTGTGTGTGTGTGTGTGTGTGTGTGTGTGTGTGTGTGTGTGTGTGTGTGTGTGTGTGAAAGTCTTGTCCGAGTGGTGTGCCGCATTTTTCATACTCTTCTATCATCTGTCTCATCTCTTGTTTCAGTGTTAATTCCGAGTCCGCTTTCCCCAAATGGCACCTTCAGGAATTTACTGATCCCATCAGTGTCCACAAATGGTTTTTCTTGAGGATGTCTTCCTTCGGGGTCAATACTTGCCGTTATCTCTTGCAGGGTTCTATTCTGGAAAAGTGTTCATCTCCACCCAATATTTGGAACAACTCAGCGAAAGGCGTGTGTTTCCGATACAAAAAATTGTTAGGCTACTTAGCTACTGTCAGTCCACACATGTATGGTTTCTACCACATCTCTTCTTGACAGTCACGGCAGGCGATGCATATGTTCTAAGTTCTTAGCTCCTAAATCATTCCAATCTTCACCAGTGTCATCGAAATAATTCCTGGCATCATACTGGATTGCGCTAGCGTTTGGGCCTGACTGGAACAGACGTGGTTATTCGTACACTGTGCTCAATTAGTCCAGTAGATCCTGGAATGTTAGTAAAGCGATCCGAAAATTCCTTCATAAATCCCAGATCTTGTTCTTCTGTTGATCAGAAAATGTTGATCCCATCTTGACGTCTTCAACAGAATCAACTGAGCGGGACTTCCGAAAGGTCACAGCCTCTCAGGTGTGATAAGGATTTCTTCTCTGAGGATGAGTGTCTCCTCACTCGTGACTGCAGAGTCAATTGTCTTCGGTTTGGTTGATTTCTTTTTTCCCTACCTTTCAGTGTCCTTCTTGAACAATTCAGCGTGGAACACCTCTAGTGTCCCTTTCACTTCCTTTTTAGCAGCCCTTCAAAAACCAATCTCCTCCACAACAAATGGCCATTTCCCCTGCATGAATACCTTGATCTGGTCCGTAGGCTGAGTGCTAGTACTTTGTCTCCTTTCTGAAACTTCCCAACATTTTTCTTACGCTCGAAGTAATGTTTGCTATTATTGCTAGCCCTTTCAAGTTCAGCTCTGGCCAGTTGAAGCCTTTCCCCCAGTTTCTCTCTCAACTCAAAGACAAACTAATAGCTGTTCTCCACAGCTTGTTGTCCCAAATCTTTCATCCACTGAGCTTCCAGGATATGCTCGAGTTCTCACACGGTTTTGCCAAACAGAAACCGGAAGACAGAACATCCAGTGGACTCTAATGGCATCTTAAAGTGTACAAATGGTTGAGCCTTAATGAACTTATGCCACAGCTTTTGCTCTTCATTCTGCCTCTTCAGCATGGATGTCAGTGCCCCATTGTAATTCTCCATCAGTCCCTTGCACTTTAGGTGATAAGAAATGCTGTGACATAATGCACGCTGAGCTTCGTCATCACTTTCTTCATTCAGTGAATTGGATCCCCAAATCACTGATAATTCCTGCA
>JADBJO010000093.1:822500-835000 GCA_016801955.1 Conus betulinus | reverse complement strand
ACTGTGTCAAAATCGCTGTTCACTGTACCCTCCCTGGACTGATCAATCTTAAGGACACGCAGCGCAAGTTGCATGGTTTGCACTTTTACTCCACCATAGCCGATTGGATTCAGTTGCCCCCCCCCCCCCCCCCCCCCCTCTCTCTCTCTCTCTCTCTCTCGCATACACATACACACACACACACACACACGCACGCACGCACACGCGCGCGAGCAAAGGCGCACACACACACACACACACACACACACACACACACACACACTGCACCCCATCTTCTGCGCTGCAGACCTCTGCGGTTCTGATGATCAGTTAAGCGCCAGGGCGCAGACACACTTCAGTTCCGGGAGAGTAAGCAGGCTGAAAGGCAGTGGGAGAGGCCGCCACCACACTTCAGCGATAACGATCAGCTTTGAGGAGCGGCTAGACAGGAACGACCTCCAGCTTTCAAAAGAGACGGGGAATGTGGGTGTGGGTGGGGGTGGAGATGGAGGGGGGGGGGGGAGGCTGGGGTCAGGGAGGTGGGATCAGTGAGGACGAAATAATTCCAACGTCTGTGGGACTCGGGACACTGAGTTACAGAACTAGGCGTAACTTTCCATCACTTCTTCTGAAAAAGAACGACTGACGTAAGATTACTTAGTGTTCCCATTAGAAGTCAGTTTCAGTTTCAGCCAAAAATGTGATGAGGACGAAAAAAAAAAGTACGTATGACCTACTCCTTCTCCATACTATCACAACATTTTGTACTGAGTATTCGTCTTGATCTTCTTCTTCAGCAATAACTATGACCCCCCCCCCCCCCCCCTTATATAGCTCTTCAACTCAGCTGTGTGATAGGTAAGTCTTTAGTGTCTTTGACCACAAAGCAGAGAAAACACTGCAAATCTCCTTCTATAACTGCTTTCACCGAGATACATTAAAACAATAATCATAATGATAGTAATGAAGAAAATAATAACAACATTTTCATTTGTCGTGTTACGCATACACCCATGCCTCTAACGGAATTGTCCAGACTGCAAAGTGAAACCAAGTACATCCAAGCAGTGTTATGCTGATATAATATACCGATTACATCCAGCCAAGAGTGTCAGCTGGGCAGCGTCAGTGATAGAAGATAAACTCAAGCAATATAATAAATCTGGAATCGGCATGAAAAATGCAGAAAACTATATATCCTTTAGCCTCGAGCGGGCTTACACACACACACACACACACACACACACACACACACACACACACACACACACACTTGGTTCTGCTTTTATCAAATCTACATACCTTCACTTTTTTCTCGAGAGGGACAGAAAAAGAGGACAAGCTGGAAGCAGAGAGAGAGAGAGAGAGAGAGAGAGAGAGAGAGAGAGAGAGAGAGAGAGATTCTGAAAGAAAGAATAGAGCAGAGCTGTGATGACCCGACACAGGAAAAGTCAGAAGATTGATGACATTTTGGCGAGACCTTGTCACATTTATGCAGGTCAAAGTGGACAGCATGACGGATCGTGTAAGGAACAGACTGGAGGCTCGCGTGGGTGGGCTAACGTGTGTCTGAGAACGAGGGGATGGAGAGGAGAGGGAGGGGGGGGGCGAGGGAGGAGGAAGGCGCGTCATGATGTGTGTGCGTGCGTGCGTGCGTGCGTGCATGTGTGTGTGTGCGTGCGTGCGTGCATGTGTGTGTGTGTGTGTGTGTGTGTGTGTGTGTGTGTGTGTGTGTGTGTGTGTGTGCGTGTATGTGTGTGTGTGAAATATTCCAGCGCGAAAATTCTCTTGAAAAATTGAAAGAGATAGCTGTTACATATACATGGTTATAGCATCAATATGTCTATCCACTGCTGAGGGACTTGTGATAGAATAGGTAGAGTGTTCGGCCGTGGAACTGACGGTCGTGAGTTTGAACCACCCACATGGTCGGATTTTATGTCTGACTGGAAACCCTCCCTATCCTCTACGTAAAATGAGTATCTGCTTCAGTTCAGGAATGGTTACTGCGGTCGAAGGTTCGTCTTCCATAATGCCGTGCGCTAGAAACAGCGAATCTGCCCCCTGCGGCCATTACGCAATGGGACTTGAATCTTTTAAAACCGTTTCAGTGTCATCGATGATGATCAATTTGTAACAATGTAATATAAGCAGAGACGAATGTCTCAGATGTAAGCTACAACTCACAAAGCACTGTTTCATTTACACACACACACGCACGCGCGCGCGCGCGCGCATACACTGTCAAATTAACTGGTAGCAATTCAAGAAATAAACGGCAATGTATTGTTTCTCGGGCAGAAGAACCGACCACACTCAATATCCTGGCATCAAATAAAAGTTGAACAAGAGCAATAATTATCGTTATTACTTGTATCATTATTGTTATTATTATTATCATCATCATTATTATTATTCCTGTTGCTGTTATCACTATTATTACTATTATGATTATAACCATCATCATCATCATCGTAATTTTTCATTATTGTCATCATGATCATCATCATCATCGTCATCATCATCATCATCATATCATTGTTATAATTGTCATTGCTGTTATTATTATCTTTACGGTTTGGGAAATACATAGCAGTCTTGCAGATCACAATTTATAGAAAAAGACAAAGATTTTCTTGTTTTGTTTTGTTTTGGCTTTTTTTTTTTTTTTCTAAAGTCTAATTCAAGCCAAATTCGAGATCCAGCTAAGAAAGCCGTTCGATTAGAACTTCAAAGCTGTCATACCGTTATCAAAAATTCCCATTTATCTAAAGACACGAAGACCAAAAATAATCGCTTTGACAACCGGTCAGTGTCTCAATAAGGAAACAGATTTTTTGCATGAGAATAGAAAAAAAAAAAAAAAAAAACACGAAATGTGAATTATTAGTGGTGTGTAATAGAGAAAATGCAGGTGTAGTGTGATACACTTTACAGCCTTTCAAAAGCAATTGGTAATATTTAGCAAGTCACAACAAAGGCGGTAACTGACACCTCTTCCCCTTCCCCATGGACACTTTACAAGCACCTCAATATCAGGCGGCCATCCCTCCTCCCGCCCCGGTCCCCACTCCTAAATTTCGTGACAGAAATCACAGACCAGCAAATTTCCCCCCAAAAACTAATGAGAAGCATCTCCAGGGAAAGCGAAAAAAACATAAAATAAAATCACGTTTAAACAAAAAGAAGAAAAAAGTCATACGCTCACACAATTGTCCTCACTTAACGAATATTTCCCTGCTAAACAAAAAAAGGAGGGAAAAAAAAAAAAGCAGAAAAAAAAAAGAAAAAGAAAAAAAAAAAAAATCCCGTTTCAATATGGACGACACGAAACGGCTCGATGAGAAGCTTAGAGGAAGAAGACCACTGATCTCCTAACCTCTGAGGTAACGATAGCTGGAGGGCAGACAGGACAAGGAAGAGAGAAAATGGAGGAGGTGGGAAGAGCTGGTGAGTGATGGACGGGACGTGAACTGGATACAGGCGATTAGCCACGGACAGACGTCCTACAGACGCAGCCCACAGGCAGACGGGTGTAGGTACAGAGAAAAACGGTGGCGTCCCGCCGACCGGCACTCCCGACTTCACGCATGGCCGCTGCTAACCCGATGACCTAAACTGGCGTAGTGGTGACAGGACACCGGGTCAGACCTGAAGCGCTTCTTTGTCCTTGTGCAGACAGGAGTTCACACATATGGGTTTGCACCACTGCAGTGACAGACAAATTCAAGCAATCTTGCTTCTGGGTCATCGAACTTACAGCCATTGTTCGACTGCTTTTCTTTACTTCTCGGTACTAATGGCGATAATCACAAGACCATACCTGCAATTGTGCCTGACCAAATGGCCGAAAACGGATGAAAAGTTGTAATTTATTACAGTGGCATAATGTTGTTGGCAGCAAAACCGCTGAGAAAGCATAAAAGAATGGCGTCCCTCAAACCCTTTAAAAAAAGAACAAAAACAAAGGAAAGGAAAACCTTGAATGAATACTAACCTTGATGAATGGTCGCATTGCAGAACACATGACGGTAACAAACAAGTGGTTATTTTGTGGTTTATGGACGAACGTGATAGGAGTATTTTTCCCGCAAACTCAGCACACGATTTGCTAGTTTGGGGAAAACTTGGTCTGAAAAAAAATGGGAAGAAATTCAATGTTCTTGAAACAGATTGGTAACCGGTGATAATGTGCATCGTGTAATATGTCTATACATCACCTAATGATTGGTTTTAGTATGTCAATACACCTCTGTGGGAGAGGGAGAGGTGGGATGGGGAAGTGGAGGAGAACGGGAGCTGAGTGAGAAAGAACCGAGGGTTGCAGACGGAACAAAAACACAGAGACGGACAATCACAGAGAGAGAGAGAGAGAGAGAGAGAGAGAGAGAGAGAGAGTCCAACAATGGCCGTGGCCCTACACGATGATCGAATGTCTAATGATCCCACATCACTGTAGCTGTTCGGAAGTATTTATCTGAGGCTGATATTTTGCTGAACTATAGTCAGCGATTAAGAGAGACACAAACAAACACAATAAAACAAACTAATTCCCCAAAACAAATTACTTTCCAATCGACAGAACGAAGTAACATAACTAACATCATCATGATAGTCTGTCGTAAATCCAAACATAACAGTCTCGTGTCTCGTCCAGCTAACCCATCTTTTAACATATCATATCTTCCCAGCGCGAGGAACTTAACCACATACACTTAGGCTGTACACCACAAGTTTATGGTGTTTGTGTGTATAGGGGGAGGGGGGGGTACAATTTCTTCACACGATCAACATGCCACCATAATGTGTGAGATCGCTTGTTTGGGGATTTTTGTTTGTTTGTTTTCTTTCTAAGAACAAAGACTTATCTTCAGCTTCATTTTCTGAACATAAACAGATTATGACATGAATATAAATCTTATTTCGAGTTTGTCCTGTTTACTTTAACAATGTCGTTTCTGCAGTTCAAAGTCTATTTTGTCCTTCCGGTAACCAGCTTGACCGAATTTCTGGATAGCATTTTGCCTTTCCGTGGTGGGATGATGATAAACCAGTGTGTTTTTTGTTTGCATCACGACAGACCAACTTCTGAGCATTATCTTAAAGATGTAATGAGAACAACTGCCTCCTGCTGAACGTTCATCAACAAGTCTGGGCAGAGAGAAAAAAGAGAGAAACATGTGCGCTCACACACGAGTGTTTAAAGTGTGTGTGTGTGTGTGTGTGTGTGTGTGTGTGTGTGTGTGTGTGTGCGTGCGTGCGTGCGTGTGTGCATGCGTGCGCGCGCGCGCGCGCGTGTGTGTGTGTGTGTGTGATGATGATGATGATGATGATGATTTGCAAGCATGCATGCCTAAAATCTATAAGTCTGGAAGAGTTCCTCAAACGCATGCGCTGTCTGTATTACATTTGTGTACATGTTTGCTTAATCGTGCACAAACAAGTGGTAGTAAATGTATGTCGATGTCATCCCCAGACACCCAAAATCTGGATAATGTTAATATACGCATGCGCGTATATGCGTGTATGTGTGTTGCTTGAGCGTGCGCGAACAAGCGTATGTGAATGTATGTCAATGTCATCCTGAGAGGAGGTGTGCGTTGGGCGGGAAAGGTAATGCAAAAGATGAACGCCGAGATCTCTTGCTCCCAATCAGAACAAAGATAAAAAGAACTGGGCGATTCAGTTTCCTGTCATACGCTATAACGTTAAAAAGATAAAAACACAGAGATTGGAAAAGGAAGACAATGTTTATATAATCCAGATATAGTTCAGTTTCCTTCTATGTAAAATCCACTTAAACATGAAAAGCTCAGAGTCATCTTAAAGGGGACAGAGATCAAAGAAAATCTTTCCAAATTATGCTTAACCATTAGCCGATTTTCAACCCTATGCACCAAAAGCAGTAATGTCTTCTGATTGGTAGGATAATTCCCGTGTGGCAATCTCACGCTGATGTCAGCATGTGCGCGTATCTTGGTCCGTGTTTACCCCTTTACCCCTCTTTGCCTTTGTTTGTAGAGAAGGGGGGGGGGGGGGGGGGGGCGAGCATGGTAGTTCACGTCCTTTTGTTCCTTTCTGCTATTGTGTATGTCAACTGACAGTTGCAGCATATGGTGGAAAACTGTTATATTAAAAAAAATCAAAAAGATATAAAGGCAATCGACAGTCAGAACACACCTGAATTGAATCTTTACTGGAAAAGGACGAGCTTTTTCTACTTGGATAAGACACCGATTGTACAAATGTAATGATGATCGTGATCTTGCAAGCCATGTTATCAGTTGAAACTCCACGAGTGACCCCGATCTAGTCTCCTCAAAAGACACTGTATCAGTTTGAGATAAAAGAAGAGGGATTACAAGGCTTATCGAAACGTCCAAGATTGCCCTTGTCTTTCTCACTTCACACAATGTTTGTGTCAGGTCGTATTTAGCAAGCTGATAAAATCTGATATCAGTATCCGTTCGTATGCCAGCTCATATTGTACCAGTCATTATAAACATGCGCTACGTTGGCTTCTTTGCTTTACAAAAATGTGCAACCCACAGTTTATCCAACAAAAAAAAAAAAAAGAAAAAAAGGGGGTGGGGGTGGGGGGGGGGGGGGAGGGGATTGTCAAGATACCATCGCCAAACCTTTTGTAGGGATGACATGACCGACAGTTGACGAGCTGAGGCGACTTAGGGGCATGGAGACAAAGTTACTGCGACTTTGGGGCATGGAGGACAAGTTACTGAGTCTTTGGGGCATGGAGGACAAGTTACTGAGACTTTGGGGCATGGAGGACAAGTTACTGAGACTTTGGGGCATGGAGGACAAGTTACTGCGACTTTGGGGCACGGAGGACAAGTTACTGAGACTTTGGGGCATGGAGGACAAGTTACTGCGACTTTGGGGCATGGAGGACAAGTTACTGCGACTTAGGGGCATGGAGGACGAACTGCTGCGACTTGGAGACATGAAAGACGAATTTCTACAACTTTGGGGTATGGAGGACTATCGAGTTACTGTGAGTTTGGGACATGTCTCTGACGGGCAATGTGGGCTGAGGATCGGCAGAACGTAGATGAAACAGGATATGACGATCCTCTCTCCCTCAGGATCAGCTAGGGCAGCAAGAACATCGATGAAACAGGAAATGACGATCCTCTCTCCCTCAGGATCAGCTAGGGCAGCAAGAACATCGATGAAACAGGATATATGACGATCCTCTCTCCCTCAGGGTCAGCTAGGGCAGACTACAACAAGCCACAAATATATTGTTTTCTTATCGCGAAAAGCTACAGACTTCACTTTCTGATTTTTTTTTTTAATCACTGGTCCCGAAATGGAATGATTAAACGTAGTTCATACGAATTTTGGGTCCAGTCTGTGAAAGAAGATCCCAATATTCCCCCCAGGTTAACGGAAATGGAGTAAATAATTCAAAACGCTTAGTCTTTCGTTCTTTCTTTGATTGATGGAGTACGTCGATGTTGTATCAAGTTTCAGTTTGCTGTTGCTGACAGTAAACATTAATAAACACGTATAAGCTGTGTAACTACTTTTGCAACGTTCGAGCCGTGCAATACGCATACTGTCATTCAAAAGCAATATTTGCTCGTTTTAACAAGATCGAACTGTTATCATGCTAAAAAGTCGCTCATAGTACTCATCCCTTCAATGAATATTCAAAGAATCAGTTATACAGTCCACAAAGCAATTAATGAGTTGTTTATACCATCTCCGCACAATGATGTGTGTGTCTGTTTCATCCATCAGTCGGTTCAATTAAGGAAGATGCTCATAAACTCCGCTCAATGCATTTCCTCGATTCAGATAGATAGAAGAATATTATTAGCATAACTCATGTACACATACAATTAATTATCCTTCAAAACGAAAATAACATATCAAAAGAACTAGTGTAATAGAAGTAGTCGTGAACTATGACGGTTAATAGATAGATAGACATATAAATAGATATAGGTAGGTAGGTAGACAAACAGACAGACAGATAGATAGAGGTGTGTGTGTGTGTGTGTGTGTGTGTGTGTGTGTGTGTGTGTGTGTCCCGCAGGCAGCTTTTCAGTCGGCTGAACCCAGGCAGACAGCCTGTTATGTGAAAACGTGTAAATTCTTGTAAAGCGCGTACAACCTGGTCTCGAATCGAGGACAGGCCAGGCAATATATAAGTACTATTCATGATATAATGATGATGGTGGTAGTAGTAGTAGTAGTAGTAGTAGTAGTAGTAGTAGTGGTAGTAGTAGTAGTAGTAATGGTAGTAGTAGTAGTAGTAATAATCACAATGATAATAATAATTATCATATGGGGAGGATGGAAACGGGGAAGGGGACGTGCGTGCGTTTGAGACAGACAGACAGACAGACAGACAGACAAACAGACGGACAGAGATTTTAAGTGAAGTTATGCACAATCTTTAGCTGCCGCAGCACTGATAAGACTAACAATGCTTGGGTTACTGAACATACGAGCTGACCACTCCTACCGTCGATACTTTTGACTATCTTCGTATCCTTACATGCATCCTCAAGCATATGCTCAAAGCGTTCCCCCTTTATTTGTTACTCCTTACTGATTTTTCATTTCATCTATGTCTCATTTCTCTGCAGTGCTTTCTTCTCGTTTCGCTTTTCTACCTTTCACTGCCTGCTTTGGGACGCCATTCGATTTTCCTTTCTGAGCCTTTAGTGGTTAAAATACCACCGAATTAATGCCGAGAGACAACCTACACTCTCTCGTGGCTGGCAGTGGATGAGTCCCAACCAGCGGACAAAAAGTGACATTGTTTTAGCAAAAAGACGGACTTTCTGCCTCCTGCACAATGTTTTGTAGACTTCAAAACGAGCTTTCTTCCCCGTAAGATGGCAGTTGTGCATTAAGAATGAAAATTCTAACGCAATTCATTCCCGTCATCTTTCTCCCACTGACACTTCCACCCAACCTTTCTGTTATGTATATGTATATACTACTACTACTTCTACTACTACTACTTATATATATATATATATATATATATATATATAGAGAGAGAGAGAGAGAGAGAGAGAGAGAGAGAGAGAGAGGAGGGGCGGAGGGGGAGATAGAAACCATCAACTAACCTCTAAAGGTCAAATCGTTATCAGATGACTGTCACATGACAGATTACGTTATCTGTACAGATAAATTACCGCAACGTACTTGAATATCAAACCTACCTGGAAAGTACTTTCATGTAGATAGCCTTTGGGGTGGCACAGAGACTTCCATACAAAGGGGTCGGCTAAAATTGGTTTGTTGTCAAACAATCCTTTGAAGTGGGCCATGATATAGCACATTTACCACCTGACAAAGAACGTTTTGTCTTCTTTTTTGCCTAAGGATTTAAGGTGACATCTTCACGGTGGCCAGTGACCGACTAGCTCTTTTCAGAATGAAACTGACTGACCGGAAATCCGCATCTAGCGCCGTTCAGTGTTCTCACACATGAATGGAACTCTCTTACAAAAGTTCAAATTCTTTCAAGGATATGGGGATTGATTTAGGAAAAAAAAAAAAAAAAACATTTCATTAGCATAATCTAACAATTGCAATACATAATGCATCGGCCCCGATGCCTTCAATTTCCGAAGAAAGTGGACCATCACAGAAATATCATGGCAAGGAGATAGATTTTGCTATTCAGGGAAAGAGGCATTAAAATGTGTTCTCCCATGAGCACTCTGAATAATTTTTCCTCCAAAGTAGATGTCAACAGGACCAGCAAGCTACAGCTATGTTAAGAACTCTGCATGATTGCTGCTGGATATCGGTTATCGGCTGATGAGTACTTCTACATAATCAACAAGATGGATGCGCCAGCCCAATATGTCGTTTGTATGACAATCCTTCTGTCCCCTCCCCCCCCCCCCCCCCCCCCCCCCCCCCCACACACACACACATACACACGCATGCACAGAGAGAGAGAGAGAGAGAGAGAGAGAGAGAGAGAGAGAGAGAGAGAGAGAGAGAGAGAGAAGCGCCGCCAATGGGTAGAGATTAATGAACTCGATTTCCAGTAGTTGGAGAAATCAAGTTCACTTGATCAGGTCAGTGGGTACTCCTTGCCACAAGAAAACATTTAAAAAACATTTAAAACTATGTACGTAAGATTGGGCTGTGCATCAGCAGCGGAGAACTAAGCCCTTGCACTGACCCAGAAAATCTTGGAAAGACTGGGTGATACTTCGTTTCCTTGCAGAAAGTCGCTGTCGTAAAGCACTGGGTGGCTGATTTGTTCCTGGAACAATCTCTTGTTCTCCTGTCCCTTTGCTGTAGAAATAGGAAAAGTCAAGATCAACTTTGCTGTAACTGTGCTTGAACAGTACGAAGATGTTTCAAAGTGAGGCGCCCACTCTGATGTACGCAGTCTGACTGTCGCGCCCCATGGGATCCAGTCTCTGTAGTTACTGGAGGCATTGCGTTGTGCTTTCTCCAGCGACCTGAAAGATCGGGTCCCATAACGTAAATGCATAATCATGGGTCGGTCTGACTGTGGTCTCGTACGCGGCTGCACTGATAAAAGTGATGCACTTAAAAAAAAAATAATCCCAAGGAAATCCAACGGTTGTGTTGGCTTTATTGTGGTGACTTAAATGTGCATGTTCAAGAACAGATCCTTGGTGGTCACATTTCTCGAATGGCGTGGTTTCCAGTGTCTGTCCATAGATGCTGTACGACGCTTAAATTTTTTTTTTTAATCATTGGGGACCATGTTGCTTCTGCTGGGGATAAAATCCACCTGCCACCTGCCACTGTTTCTCCCACTGTTCTAGGAATGTGAGATGATTTTGAGAGTTGCAGTCTGTCGTTCTGTGAAATAATTCTTTTGAAATGGAGATCGTCATTTGCAAAGAGTTTAATGCAGCTATGCCTGACGCAGTCTGGCGGATCAGTTACGAAGATAAACCAAGAACAGTACTTGCCAGACGACTGAAGCTACATCGATCCGAGACAAAAAAAGTTGCCTTCAAATGCAATCTGCTGTTGGTGCTGACGAAGCAGCTAATCACTTTAGCGGGTCTCTCGCATTCCTCAGTTTTAAGAGTACGCGGACATCGGAACCTTGTCGAATGCTTTGGAAAAGTCTAGCCAGGCACCTGGTAAGCATTTGTTTGCGATTTCATACATGGAGATAAGCTGCGTTTCCCAGGATCGTTTCTTCCTGAAGCATGCTGTGAGAAGGCCAAGATAGCTTCTTGTCAAAATACTTTATAATGGAGCCATGAATGACGTGCTCGAGATCATGTTTGAAATAGATGTCTACGAAATGGGATGGTAATTTGCCATAAGAAGTCATTCGCCCTTCTTGTATATAGCCACCGCTCAAAGGCGCGCGCGCACGCAACACACACACACACACACACACACACACACACACACACACACACACACTCTCTCTCTCTCTCTCTCTCTCTCTCTCTCTCTCTCTCTCTCTCGTTTCAAAAATGTACACTCGCGCATAAACAAACACACACGCGCACAGCTATTAGATTAGATGGAATTTAATATCAGTTGTCTTGCCACTTACTTTGTGCTGGAAGCATTTACTTCACTCGTTTTACCAAAAAAAATGTTGGTTAAATGGAACTCTTATAGCTCATAGAAAAAGTACACTTGCTACTTTCTATGACATCCGAAAAGCATATGATAGTGTGTGGCATTCTCGTTTACTTTATAAGTTGAAAAATATTGGGATTAATGGTGCAATGTATCAGTTCATAAAATCTTATCTGAGAGATCAGTTTGTACTAGAGTTGGTGTGAATGTTACTCTTCATTTAAAGATATTGACACTGGCATCCCTCATGGCTCCATTATTGCACCTATTCTATTTACAATTCTCATTCACGATCTTCCTAAAATACTATCTGCAAATATGCATGTAGTGCAATATACCAATGATATTGCAATGTAGATAACCACAAACATTAAAAAAAACCAGACAAATAAGAGAACCATATCATATGTACAAAACTGTATCAACTTGAAATTGACAAACTAGATAAATATGTGAACGAAAATGGACTAGAACTATCAGGAGAAAAGACACAATTAATGTTATTTAACATTGGTAAAAATCCAGAAGTTTTAGCCTCAGCTTGTGCCAGAAAATAAAACTCTTCAATATTACAATAATGTTAAATTTTTAAGTGTTCATTTCACTCCTAAATTAAACTGGAGATTCCATATTGAATATCTTATAAACAATACCAGACAAAGGCTATCTTTACTAAAAAAAAAAAAAAAAAAAAAAAAAAAATCAGTGCACAATCGTGGGGTCAAGATACCCAAACTCTTGTGCATCTTTCTATTAGTCTGGCTCGTTCAAAATTGATTTACGGACAGGAAGTATATTTTTTCAGCTTCTCAAAACATTACTTATGCGGTTACAAAGTATTGACAGTAAAGCTGTTAAAGTAGCCCTTGGTGTTCCAGCGCATTCTAATACTTTTAAACACATAAAAAGAAGCTAATCTCTTGTCACTTGATGATTAA